>JAFVLL020033635.1:0-156884 GCA_021397915.2 Tor tambroides | reverse complement strand
TACAGTAGTAGTCCTGTAAAAATACAGTAAGTGGCTGGCAACCCAGCTGCCAGTATTTTACTGTAAATTTACAACGAAAAGTTTTACAGTGTATAGCAAGACCAATCAAATCATTTACATGTCAAACGCTATTGTGGCAAGCAGTTACAATGATTGGATCTTGAATCTTGAGAAGTATATGGCAACCCAACCTTGTCTGCCCCATTTCACCTGACGTCACCCTGCTCTTTGAGTGTTTTTAATAGGAATCTGAATCAAGTCATCATTAAAGACTAGAAAAGTCATGGGAATTCATTGCTCAGAAGGTGTGAGAATCCTGTTGCTTTACTGATGAAAAACTAGCCTGCAGGTATTGAACAGCACATGGAGTGGAACAGGCTTTTAGGACCACCAGCGAGGCTGCTTTCTTCCTCTTGCATATCCATCTATAATCTCCTCAGGGAGCTCATAAATTGAACGTCTTCCGTTTGACCCTTCTGTCATTTAAAAGCAATGAAAAAGAGGAAACTTCATTTCCTGCCCATGAGCTTGGGACATACACAGACTGCTGCATTTTATAGGATCAAAACATCCCATAGGTGTACGGCAGCAGGATTATCTGCATTTATTGAGCTATAACCTGTTCATTTTCAGAATTACGCAGGCACTATTCATAGGATCCAGTTAGTCATGAATGCATCTAATGAGATGAGGTCTGGGATACTGATCTGCATGATCCAGAGCATGGGGGGGGGGGGCTTTTCCTTCATTAAAAGATTACAAGCTCAGTCTGTGGCTGTGTGGGAGCCAGAGAACAACACTTCATCTTAACTCGGTGTAATCTTTCGCCATGCACGAGTGTTTATCCATGTGCTGCCTTCCATGTTTGTTCCTATTATCAAAAAGTTTGACTTCAGACAGGCTTGTGTGCCATTCAGAAATTAATTGTGCATAATTTGGGAGGAAACATGATGCAGAATTCAAATTTAAATTTAAGTGCATAAAATAGCTTTTATTAATGCATTGTAAAAAAAATGTATTGTAAATTAAACTTGAAAAAATAATTCCAGTCTTTCTACTTAAAAAGTCACAATTCAATGTGTTGCATGCTATTTCTTTGTGATTGTTTGTAAAAACAAAAGTTTCTGAGTGAAAATTGTTACAAAGTGAATCCTACACCCTTTTTTACATGAATTACCCATAAAGATTTCATCATGCATAAACATGAGACATTAACTATCATTGTTTGAAATACCACCTACAGACCTTTGTGATTAATTTATGCATGTTTCATTATATTTTCAATAAATTCACTTACAGTGGAAGTGCACTTAATTACTGAAAATGTTCTAATTAACTCTAGATGTTATTATAATGAAGTCAAACAACATGAAGCAGGCTTATTATGCGTTCTCATCTTGTCTATTTTAAGTTTAAATAAATGTCTAATCATTGAAGAAAAATGCAATTATTTATGTATGGTAACAAACCTTGTTTTGAACTAATACAATTTCTCTGTGACTTTGTTTATTTTCTTTGCATTAATTAAGCTTCCAATTCAACATCTCACACTCATTAAAAGGTTGTCAGTTTTTCAGTTCAGATTTAATTATGGACCCTTTTCACAGACTGTGATGATGCACTTTCACAGTAATTACATTGCAACTTTTTTTTAAATGTTTAAACAATTAATGTACATAACATTACAATTTGTTTTATTAAACTGTCAGCAAATTATTAATTAATTAATTAATTAAAATAATGTTTATGTGTGGGTTTTTCTTAAAGGGATAGTTCACCCAAAAATATTTCCAGCGGATGACAGGACGTAGGCGTAGCATAAGCTTCCGGAGTCTGTGGAGGACTTTTTATGATGATTGGATGTACATTATTGGGCATCAAAATCTGGACCCCTATTCACTGCAATTATAATGCTTGGTGGAGCCAGGACATTTATATCTCCGATTGTAACTATCTCCCTTTAAGCGGCTAAGAGAGTAACAGCAAATTTGACATCTTTCTCTCTTTTGACCAATGTAATGAATCTCTCACTATTTTTTTTTTCTCTTTTGTAAAGTCATAGAAACATTATTGTGGATATTTCCTTCAAATGAAACACAAAAATGACATCTGTTGTAGTTTCCTTTCACAACTATACAAGTCTACCTAACCTTGATGGTTTCCCTTTCTAAGAGCTCTGGAAATGCTAAAAGGTTTCATTAAACTATGTTTTTTTATGCAGGTACATGGCCATAATTCACCCTCTGAAGCCCCGTCTGTCAGCTACCGCTACTAAAGTGGTGATTGTCTGTATTTGGGCCTTGGCGGTGATTTTGGCTTTCCCGTTGTGTTTCTACTCCACCACGAGAACTATGCCTCGCAGAACCATCTGCTACGTCGCCTGGCCGAGACCTTCTGAGGATTCGTTCATGTAAGAGATTCATTTGTTCCTGACAAAAATCCCAAATCAGTCACTAATGAGGTGGATTTCTTTGAGGATTCTGTCTTAGAAGCCAGATGCGTGTGCAGAAAGCAAGACAGCAAGCTTTCCTCTGATGATTTCACACCAGCTGACTGGTTTTTCTTCTACTTGATTGTAATTTCTGTACAGCCTGTGCTTCTCAGGCTTTGCTTCCACTGCTCAAACATTGATAATGCTCTTTCTGGCTTTACATTGCCTGCTATCTTCACACTAAGTGCCATCTGCCAGTGAGGCGAGAAAACCAAACACATTACCTGTTTACCAAATGGCCAAATGGTGTGTAAGAAGTGTAAACAGTCTTCCGGACTCACAATCCAAATTTATTGTCTAAACACCCAAGCTTCAAGCATTGGATATGCCTACTTGGGTTTATCATTTGGTGTGGTACATAAAAAACACTTGTTTTATACAGTGGCTTCCTGTCCTCTCACCTGTGCAGGTATCATATCATAGTAACGGTGCTGGTGTACATGCTGCCCCTAGTGGTCATGGGTATCACCTACACCATAGTCGGGGTGACACTTTGGGGAGGAGAGATTCCTGGAGATTCATCGGACAATTATGTTGGACAACTGCGAGCCAAAAGGAAGGTGAGAGGACATACTAACATATATTGTACACAATTTGTCCCAAAGTTCTTGTCAAAAGGTTTGGAACTACGTACAGTGTGCTGTGGTTGATGATCGAATCTGTGGCTTTCAGCTTGTAGAGATACTTCATCAACATGATTTTTGATCGTTCAACCTGACTTTCTTTCTTCTGCTAAACATAAAAGAAGTTATTTTGAGGAATGTTTCTTGTCCAAAACAACACTGGACCCCATGAAGTGTTATGTGTAATAACAAAAACTATAACAATTACAAAACTATAAAAGCTGTAAGTGTATTTGTCAACTGAAATAAAAAATAAATGAGAATTTATGAAAAACTTAAAAAAAAAAAAAAAAAAAAAAAAAAACTACCTTCAACTTAAAAATTAGACTGAACATACTGAAAATAAGTTTAAGGTCTAGAAGTACTAAAATAACTAAAACTGAAACTGAAACAAAAGTAAAACAAGCTAAATAGAAATATTAAAAAAAGAAACTCATAAAAATTACAAAGCACATAACATAGTTTAGTGCGTAGTTTGCTAAAACTGCACAGTAAAAAAATGAAATTATCAGTAAGTTAGGGCAACTTTAACTCATCAGTTTTTATATATAAGTTATATGAGAGTCAACTTGATTTTTTTAAAAGTCAGTTTAATATAATTTAAGTTGAAATGACTTAGTACCAAGTTAATTATATGGCAATAATTGAACTTAAGTTTTTAATTTGAAATAGGTTTTACAGTGTAAAATGAAAATTGAAAATTAAACACGAATTCAAAATGTGAATAAATATAAAATATTAAAATACTGCTCACTGCATGGACTTTCATTGCATGGATAAAGACTTTTAATGAGAACTTACCATTAAAACTTAACGTTCAGGCAAGGTTCTCTTAAAGTTACGAAGAAACGTTCTTCCAATAATGTTTATAGAACATTTGTTTAAATTTATCTGTCTTTGATAATGTTCTTAAAACATTAGCACAAAAGCATCATCCAAGGACGTTTTTCTGAAACGTTTTTATTTGGAATTTTACAAAATGATCAAATGGAACACTCCCTGAATGTTTTCACTAATGATCGCATAAACATGAAAAAACATTTTTTAAAAAAAAGGATATTTTGAATCTTCAGAGAACATTCTGAAATAATGTTGTCATAACTTAACGTGTACATTATGAAAATGTTCATTTTAGGAATTGACTGATTTTGTGTAACCCCAGTCCTCAGTAGGAGCTTCAGAATGAGGTGACTAAAGGACAGAGTTTAAGAAATGAGCCCATGCATTTGTAAATCATAGAAATTAATCTATGTATTTACTCTTACCTGTCCTGAGGGAATCTCACTCTATTGCTATATCTATTTGATATTTTTCCACAGATTAAGGTCACGTCTGGTTTATCTGGCAGGTCAGCCCTGAGCTTTTTGTGAGCTGCAGCGTTCAGACATGCGTTTGCACATGTGGGACAGTGATCGGTCCCTCTCAGGGAAGAATCTAGGACAATTCATCTCATATTGTGGCAAAATGGTTCGTATTAATGACTGCGATCCCTCTATGTAATCCAGTACTTTTGTTTTTGAAGCAGAGATTATGGAATCATTTCAAATATAACCGTAGGCTTATGCTGGATTAAAGCACTTGTTAACTCACCTCCACACAACCTCACTTTCCAAAGCCCATTCATTCTTTTGAAGAGCCTCCTGATTGGCTAGAAAGGTAACGGAAGGATTTCAGTACGTTTCGGGAGTGTGAACTCTTTCTCAGATTCTTGATGGGAAAGAGGTATAAAAATTGCACATGTGAATTCTAAGCATTTTCTTTCTGTGTTCCATAAAACTAAAAGGAAAAAGAGAAATCAGTTGTATATCCAGTAACTTTAATAGACGGTTTCAACGGCAACAACATAAACAAACGTTACTGCGCATGCGCGCTTTTGTGGCCCTAACTTAACTTCCGGTATACATCCAAATAGAATCAATAACAACAGCTAAGTCCCTCTAGAGAAGATTATTTTTTGATAACAAGCAAAATATGTTTGCTGCGTAAATCAGACGGACTGAGATGCAGCGATAACTACTTGGACGGACTTATTAAAAATGCAAATTCATTCTCTGCCAGCAGGAGGTGCTTTAAAGCGGGAGAACTAAGTTAGAGGTTTCCCCGGTAACGGCTGTAGACAAAGCAGCACTGAGTTTACAAAAGCTGCTTTATCAGGCATATAACATGCAAGATTAAATGAAAATGACATTGAACATTTTCTAAAGACACAGTGATATAAAAACACCCACGCCTCATTTTGATTTTTAAACGTGCATTACGTGCTCATGTTTTTCAACGAAGCCTTTTGGAAAATCGGTCAGTTTTGATATTGTGGTGGCTTGCCACAAATAAATAAATGTATGGGAAACACATCCCACAGCACAACAACCTGAGCCCAGCTTCATTACTCATCACTTTAACTTTAACTGCGTTTGTATCCGGCGCAACTATCAGACCGATAAACAAACACAGACCGGAAGAACTTCAGCCAGGCGCATGCGCCCGATAAAACCATCTAGCATTCATTCAAAGTTATCCAGCCTTTAATAATGTTCTTAAAATATTTACACAAATACATTTACACGTTATTTACACTGTCAAAAAAAAAAAAAAAAAAGTTGAGCAAACTTAAAAATGTAAGGCTTTCAGCAGATTTGAGTTCTCTCAACTTATTTATTTTAGGAGATTTTGAGTTCTCTCAACTTTTTGTTGTATTAACTTAAAACAAGTTGAGAAAATGGCTAAACGGCTAAAGCCTTAAACGTTTGAGTTCTCTCAACTTTTGATTTTTTACAAAATAAAAAATAAAAAGTTGAGCAAACTTAAAAAGTTTAAGGAAACCAGCTTAAGCAGATTTTTGAGTTTTCTCAACTTGTTGTTTTAAGTTTATATAACAAAAAGTTTAGAGAACTCAAAAATCTCCTAAAAAATAAGTTGAGAGAACTCAAAAATCTGCTGAAGCTGGTTGCCTTAAGTTATTAAGTTTGCTCAACTTTTACAGTGTATATACCATTTAAGGGATTTTTTTCTTAAATGTTTTTTTTTTTTAAATGTTACTAACTACTTTCAAAATTTAAAAGTAATTTAAAGTAAAAAAGTAACATTCAAAAGTAATTTAAACTTTTTTTAAAAAACTGGACATTTCAGAGAACATTCTGAAACTTAATGGGAATGTTATCAAAATGTTCTTAAAACATTTAAAGGCATAAACATTTGCACAGATGAATTATCAAATGATCAGAATTTTATATATTTGTTTCACAAAACTAAAAAAAGTCTGTGTATATATAAAAATGTTATATATAAAAATAAATGTTAGAAATAAATGCTACACACACACAAATATACAGCATTTATTAAAAAAAAATTCATTCACATTTTTTGAATGACTTCTGAACAATAGTGTAACTCAAACAGCAGAGTATAATAATAAAATAATAGTGATAAATTCATGTTTTATATTCATATATGTATGTATGTATGTATGTGTGTGTGTATATATATATATATATATATATATTTTCAATCTGCATCAGATGACATCTGAGGCTGAGACTAAACAACACATCAGAGCACAAAGATCTCAGGCAACTGGTTGAGCGTTTGCCTGCACTTCATATCTTTCCCCATTGTTTTTGAAAACTAAACATTTTATAAACTGCCACCCTTTGTTGTTAATGTTAAACATTTTCCAACTATTAATCTATTGAATCTGAAAACATCCTACAACAATCCTTTGTTCTTTTAGACTCGGGATCCTTTGCTAACTTTAATGCATGACAACCTTAAAAACCCACTCACAACGTCTCAAATGGCCTCATTAATTTGCGCATAATTTGACACGGACCTGTTGGAAAAGACAAAGAAATGCCGTCTGTCATCAATCAATGAACACTTTCATTTGCACCTTGTCTGTAAAAAAAGCGACAAGAGTCTTGTACCCTGAAGAGACCTGCTGTAGTTAATGAGTAATGAGACGCAGTGGAGCCTAGCGAATAATTGCTGATTGACAGTTACACAAAGCAGAGAAAGGTTAGGTATGACGTAACCGTAGCAGTGGATACAATGAGCCACGGGAGGCAGAAGTGTCAGAGAACCTGCCCTTTTGTGCCAGTTTGACACAGGTTTAGCTAAAGTTTAGTAAGGCTGCATTTGAATCATATGAATGGTCTTCAATCAGTGTGAAAGTACATTGTCTTCAGGAGGGCAGGTGAACACGACCTGGCTGTCAAGAAGGAACAGCTAGTTTTCTACTCGGCGTGTGACTGACTAGATGTCAAGCCGAAATTTATCACCCTATTACAACACCATTCATGATGTTCAGCAAAAGGGATTAACTTAGACTTTCATAAAAACTGCATTTATCATAAGTGTAAATGTGTCACATGTGCGTCACACCTTCTGTAGATTATTTGCTTTATATATAAAATTCTCTGATCGTTTGACCCACCTTAAGGTCACTCATATCTTTTTACCCATTTTTAACCCCACACCTTTTTTGTTGCTTAAAATAAAACAAATGTTAACTGAAATAAATAATATATATATTAATATATATTGTATATATATACATATATGTAAGAAAAACTTTGCATTTGAGCTAGCTAAAACTGAAACTACCTAAAACTGAAATACATTTATAATATCTGTCTGTCCGTCTGACTATCTGTCTGTCTGTCTGACTGACTGTCTGTCTGTCTGACTGTCTGTCTGTCTATCTGACTGTCTGTCTGACTGTCTGTCTGACTGTCTGTCTGTCTATCTGACTGTCTGTCTGACTGTCTATCTGTCTGACTGTCTGTCTGTCTGACTGTCTATCTGACTGTCTGTCTGACTGTCTGACTGTCTGTCTGACTGTCTGTCTATCTGACTGTCTGTCTGACTGTCTGTCTGACTGACTGACTGTCTGTCTGACTGTCTGACTGTCTGTCTGTCTGACTGTCTGTCTGACTGTCTATCTGACTGTCTGTCTGACTGTCTGACTGTCTGTCTGTCTGACTGTCTATCTGACTGTCTGTCTGACTGTCTGACTGTCTGTCTGACTGTCTGTCTATCTGACTGTCTGTCTGACTGTCTGTCTGACTGACTGACTGTCTGTCTGACTGTCTGACTGTCTGTCTGTCTGACTGTCTGTCTGACTGTCTGTCTGACTGTCTGTCTGACTGTCTGTCTGTCTGTCTGACTGACTGTCTGACTGTCTGTCTGACTGACTGTCTGACTGTCTGTCTATCTGTCTGACTGTCTGACTGTCTGTCTGTCTGACTGACTGTCTGACTGTCTGTCTGACTGTCTATCTGTCTGACTGTCTGTCTATCTATCTGACTGTCTGACTGACTGACTGTCTGCCTGTCTATCTGTCTGTCTGACTGTCTGACTGTCTGTCTGTCTGCCTGTCTATCTGTCTGTCTGACTGTCTGACTGTCTATCTGTCTGACTGTCTGTCTGTCTGACTGTCTGTCTGACTGTCTATCTGACTGTCTGACTGTCTGTCTGACTGTCTGTCTATCTGACTGTCTGTCTGACTGTCTGTCTGACTGACTGACTGTCTGTCTGTCTGTCTGACTGTCTGTCTGACTGTCTGTCTGACTGTCTGTCTGTCTGACTATCTATCTGTCTGTCTGTCTGACTGTCTGACTGTCTGTCTGACTGACTGTCTATCTATAAACAAAAAATGACAAAAACAACAAAATTACTAAAAAATAAAAATGGAAAATATGCAAATATATTAATACATACTAATACAATACACACTACCATTCAACAGTTTTGGATCAGTAAGAGGTTTTATTTATTTATTTGTTTGTTTGTTTGTTTTTAATACTTGGATTCAGCAAGAATGCATTAAATTGATGAAAAGTGACAGTAAAGAGATTTATAATGTTATAATGAAAATAAATATTGTTCTTTTTAACTTTCTATTTATCCAAAAAAAAAAAAAAACCTGAAAAAAAATCCTGAAATCCTAAAAGAAAAATGTATTATGGTTTCCATAAAAATATTAAGCTGCACAACTGTTTTCAACATTGATAATAATCAGAAATGTTTCTTGAGCAGCAAATCAGCATATTAGAATGATTTCTGAAGGATCATGTGACTCTGAAGACTAGAGTAATGATGCTAAAAATTCAGCTTTGATCACAGAAATAAATTACAGTTTACAATATATTCACATAGAAAAAGGTTATTTGAAATTGCAATAATTTTTCACAGTTTTTGCTGTACCCCAGTCTTTTGAACAGTAGTACATGCAGACAACACTGCTGTGCACAATAGATTTTGATCATAAATGTTGTAAACTGAGTTTGAAATACTGAAATAGTCTCTTCCTGTCTAATGAGTGACCACTTTGTGCCTTGTACTTTCTAGAATGTGTTGAAACGTGGGCCAGATGCTGCTAGTCAGAAGTCAGGCTGTGTGAGATGCGAGGCTGTTCAGTGTAACAAGAACAAATGACTCCTGGACCCCTGAACAGTCTGCTCTGTTCTCTCCACCTGATGCCAGTAACAACAAATCAAAACACTGTATCGTCCTTTGGTGCCATTTACATATGAAATATGCAATTATGTACTTTTCGGCACATTGCAATTTCCTCCGGTGTTGTTCCTCCTGCTCTTTCATGATAAAAACTACCATTAATTGAGGTTGACTCACTTGTCTGATGACCGGTGCAAAAGCTTTCAGTGTGGTGCCAAATCACCACCCGACACGTTTCCTCTCGTCATTCATTATCAGTTTCAGGCTTGAGTTTTTGTTCGCTGAACAATGGCAGCAGATGGCTTTGAGGCGGCAGATGGAGACTTCAAACAGGCTGCGAGCTGAGCCGTGACTTTCCTTGATGCTGTTTTCTTCCAGAACACAAGAAGCCGAAACACATATGTTTTGCTGGCATATGCTTCATGTTGTGACTCTAAATGATCTCTCGCTCTCTCCTCAGGTGGTGAAGATGATGATTGTGGTGGTGGTGACCTTTGCCCTCTGCTGGTTGCCCTATCACATCTATTTCATCGTGACGGGCGTAAACAAGCGTCTGAACAAGTGGAAGTCCATCCAGCAGGTCTATCTGTCCGTGTTGTGGTTGGCCATGAGCTCCACCATGTACAACCCCATCATTTACTGCTGTCTGAATGGCAGGTAATGAAACACTACTAATACACAATCAAGCTCCAAGATTAAACTTTATTCCATTCTACCAATGGAGAAAATGTTCTGGCCATAAAAGTTTTCTTTCTTTTCTTTCTTTCTTTCTTTCTTTTCTTTCTTTCTTTCTTTCTTTCTTAGAAATACACATATTTTATAAGTATTTGTAAAATATTATTTGCATATGAAAAGTATTGTTCTTTTGAATATAAAATCAAATGTAAAAAATAGTTCTGAAAGTAGTAGTTACTGGCAATTACGTTGATCTTATTTAACAATGACTTATTTAACACACACACACACACACACACATATATATATATATATATATATATATATATATATATATTAGTAATAACATTTAATATATTAATATTAAATTCCTATATATATAGGAATATGCATTATTTAATATAAAGAATATAAAAAGTACAGTTCTACATAAACTATGTAATTTTGCAGTTCTTAAAAAAACTTACCAGTCAACTGCTAGTAACTTGTTTAATTAAATAATAATAATATTAATAATAATAATAATGTTTTTAAAAAATATTTGATTAAAATAGTTACATTTAATTAAATATTTTTAAATATTTATTTGTAATAATATTGTTATTATAGTAAAATTAAATATACCAATGTATAATGTTAATATACTGAAATATAAAATATTAATTTTATGTTTTAATAATATATTTAATATACTGTTTTAAATGATGAATATATTTTCTTTGTAAAAAAATAATAATAAATTTGTAGTCTTTATTATTTGAATATTAAAAAGGATCATTCTTAGAGTTCTGCTTTCTATATTCTTGCAGATCCTTGGCGAGTAACTTGGTCTTGTTTACTTGCCAAACCTTTTTACTCACTGTACTTACTGTTGCTGGCAAATATTAATTTTGGACCATCTACATAATTCATATACATACAAGATCTATTATCCTAGCTCATTATGAAGTTATTATTAAGAATTACAATTATATTAGTTATAATATTTTGAGATGGACTAATAATGCATTTCAATGAGAAGATCATTTTTTTCCAAACCTCCAGATTTAGGGCCGGTTTCAAACGGGCCTTCAGGTGGTGTCCCTTCATCCAGGTATCCAGCTACGATGAACTTGAGCTCCGTCCCACCCGTCTCCACCCACGCAACCAAAGCAGCATGTGCACCCTGTCCCGCATCGACACCAGCGTCCACGGCGACGACCCGCGCCGCAGCAACCGCAAGAGCACCAGATCCCTGCAGTGTCAGGTGGAGGTCAAAGACGAAAGCACAGCAGCGACTAAACTCTGTCTTCACAGAGAGCCCACGTTCGCAACCGAGCAGCTCAGCTGAAGGGCCAGACCAGACGTGCATCCGATCGTGGTTCTGTTAGAGGTGCTCCATTATAGACATAAAACAATGTGAATACATCCACAGGTGTTGTATAAATGACATACTGTACATTTCAGAGTGTGCATTGAAACGAAATGCACTCAAACCTGCAGCATGATGAAGTAATACTGCCTCCAAGTGGAGAACTGTGAATGTTTTCAGTGTAGTCTAGCATACTACTCAATGCATGCTGCCTAGTATATACTGCCTTCTTTTTTCTTGCAATACAACACAACATAGTACATATTATGCAATGATAAACATTTAAAACATGAAAACATAGTATGCTACACTACAGATTCATCACCTCATCATGTTGCATGATTATCTAAATACAAATTTGGCACATTTGATTCAGTTTTGTTTTAAAAAATTGCTTAAGTCTTTCAGATAATGCTAAAATTATGCTAAAATTTATAGTTGTGATTCATTTATTTCAGTAGAATTGAGTGTGTCCTGCACATTTTGACAGCTGTTTATTTTTGTGTCATACATTCTGTGCATTTCGAACATAGCCAGCACTTCTTCTGTATGAAAGTGTATTTCAGTTTGATCTTTTGTAAGGGAGATTGACTTCAAAAGTTGAACTGAATGTAAATTTTACTGTAATAACACATCTGAGCCAAAAAACTGACAGTGTGCTGTCAGATGAATCGGTGTCATGAAGCAATGTCAGGAAATTGAAATAATAGTGACAGAAATAATAAGCTTTGTTTGAAATTCATAAAACCATTCTAACATAGTGGTGCACAAAGCTCTGGCTGTTTCGTAAATAAGATCTAACGAATGTATATAAAAGACGACAGTAACTGAACTCTACAGTTTATTTTTGTGTCTTGTTCATGTTTGATATATCACAGTATGTGCTGTATTTACGATGTACTGTAAATGTTAACACCACTGATAATGTGCTTATGGTTTGTATTGTACATAATGTGCGGAGTTAACTTTTTATTACCTAAAATCACCAACGTATAGTCCTGAAAATGGATGTAGTAAAATGCTTTTTACGGTTAAATGCATTGATGATGTTTTTCCAGCTTTTAAGCCTGCTTTGATCTAAACTAAAGATATTTGTGAAAAACTAATCATGTTGGTATGGCCACATTGTTTCGATGTTGAGCATGAACATAGAACATTTATTAAAGTGAATGTCAAAAAATGAGCAAAACTTTTTTTTGTTAGAATCATGTTCTTTGCAAAACAACATTTGACGGCAGTTTTGAAGCTTTAGCACGAACTTCACCAGACAGGAGTCATTATTAAGTTGAAATAAAATACGTGTGACTTATTTGGACTATAAGTTATAGGCGTGTTATATGTAGGCCTAGATCTTTCTTTTGAGCTCATCATGCATTGCTTATGGTTGCTAAGCTTAGTGTTAAAAAAATAATGCTGGTGCAGTTACAGGTTACAGTCACCTGTCTACTTTGGACTATTTCGAAATCAAAATTCATTCCTATTTCCTTGAGAATTTTTTTTAGGTTGAACAAGCTACTAAATGAACCGAAACCAGACACATGGTCATTTTTGGCATATATGGCATGTTGTTTTAGGTCCCTGCAACCACTAGATGGCGCAATTGTCTGTATTTTTAGTTCTGTGCTGGTGAAAGCAATTTTGAAGGTTAAAAAAAAAAACATTTCGGCTAGGAACACATTGTTCGTACAGCAGCTTAAATCCAGTGTCAAGATATTGTTTATGTTGAATTTTGAAGAATATGTTCATTTCCTTATGTAAACCTTAAAAGCATACAGCAATATGCAACAGATAAGAACTTCAACATTATGAAGAAGAGAATTGTTCCTATTTAGGATAATGGTTAATGTTAGACTGTATGATTGCAAAATCTATTCTCATATCTCTTTTTTAGTATAATGCAAAAGGCATGTTTCACATGACTTCCTGTTTATCGCCGGTACATCCCTTACTCAAAATATCTTCCAAAATCTCCCTTCCTATTCCCTGTTGAATGAACCACTGCCCAGCTATTGACGTCTGATCTGGTAAAGACAGGAAAAGCTACCCTTACTGCTACTGGGCATAAAAAAATCTTTTTATGCATGCATCAAAGCTATGCTTGAGGTATGGAAACATCAACACTGTCTTTAAAAGCAAAAAAAAAGAATAATTTGCATGTTTGTTTTGCTAGGACCCTCACAAATGCATCATTTTATGCCCCAGCTGCCTCCATTGAAGATTTGGTGGGTTATTTAGATAAATGGAAAGAACCAAATTTGGGTGTCCGAGGGGGAAGCTGAGTTCCGTCTGTCACGTGTGCACATGTACTGTATGACCCAACCCCTCCCATACATCCATCCAAACACAGCTCACTTATAGTGCAGCGTCACACCAGTGTCTGCTCACACACACCGTCTGGGAGGGCATCGATTTATGTGTTATTTTGGTCTCCTCTCACTAAACTTCAAGGTCTTTGCAAGGTCAGTAAATTGCTCTGATGAGTCAACAGCTCCCTCTTCATCTGAACAACAATGCCAGGTCTAATATCGCCAGGAATGATCATGTAATCTCAGGACATTTTGTGAAAAGTCGGAGTCATTTCCTGGACTTTATAAAGAATATATAATATCCAAGGCTCTTTTACTGCATTCTGTCTATGTGCTGAAAACTCTTCACATTGTAAGACTCTTACATACTCATTTTCTCAGTTTAATTACATTTTTTTTGTATTATTTAATAATAATAATAATAATAATAATAATATATAAGTTTTTGTTTACATATGTGTGTACTGTGTATATTTATTATGTATAGATAATTACACAAACATGCATGTATATATTTAAGAAAAATATGCTGTTTTTATATTAAATATATTTATATATAATATAAATTATATGAATATAAATATATACATGTAAATATTTTCAAAATATATACTGTATGTATGTGTATTTATTTATACATAATAAATATACACAGTATACACATATATTATGCAAACAAAAACTTTTATTTTGGATGCGATTAATCGCGATTAATCGTTTGACAGCACTAATAATAATACTTCATTATTTTGTCAGTATTCATTCATTTATTTATTAAAGCCCTTGCATGAGTGTTAAGCTATAATACTTTATGGGATTATATATGGGGATAAAAAGCTTGAATTTCATGTTACTGTGACAGTAAACACTGTCACTCCTGTGCATGTTCAAAAAAGGAACATAAAAAACAAATAGGCCTATATGCATAGACTTAAGCACAATATGTATTGAATTGACATTGTGTATCTGAGCAAACATAAGATCATCATATTGTCTCTTAATCACCAACAGCGTATTTCAGAGTTGATTATATAATAATTAATGTTTGTAAGAAATGTGTGATAAGAGTCCTAAGAGACCCACAATCAAATTTGAGAAAAACTGTAATGACACAATAGCTGGCTTGTATCACAGAAAGCCTCTGTGAGATCTCATATTACATCTCAGCAGGAATTTGGCTGAACACATGGGAGACTCTCAATTTTATGATCTGATCAACCCAAAACTGAACTTTTGAGCCTCAATTCTGTGAGATCTAATCTAATGGAGCGTATGACTGTAGAAACACCATTCCTACAGTCATGCAATATCACTAACAGCATCATGCTTCTGGAATTCTTCTCTGAGGAAAGAAGGAGTATGTTAAGAAAAACGTTTGAGTACAAAACGTACTGAAAAAAACTCCCTGAAGAGAATAGGCTTCAGTCTGCATGAGCTCTGGGACCAGGAAGATGAGTTTTATTATTCAACTCTCAGGACAATGACCAGAGAAACACCTTCAATCCTAAAAGAGGAATGTGCTGGAGAGACCCAGTCAAAGTCCAGACTGTGATCCAACTTTGCATCTGTGGAATGACATAAAAGTTATGGCTCGCATTCAGTTCCCATTTAGTCTGATTGAGCTTGAGCAATGCTGGAATGAAGTGGACAAAAATTCCAAAGTCAAGATGTACAATGCTGATAGAGACTCGAGCAAGGAAAATGCAACTACTGGTTAGTATCTCTATGTTTGACTTCAATGTAAAACACAGACCCACACAAACAGATGGTGAACTTTGTGGCATCACAAAAACATGTACACGAGGGAATCAAAGGTTCAAGCAGTAATGTATGTTCAGCGATGTTTGTCTGGTTTGAGCAATGCTCAGATTCACATGAAGTTGATGAGGTTCACATGAAGTGACACTTACACATAGATTTCATCCAAATATATCACATGGAACTCTAGGAACCACATTTATGAACCTAAAATGCCACGTGACAAAATTTGGATAACCATATACCGAACAATCCATCATCCAAGATTTTGTTAGTTTATATTTTCCAAATAAACACATAAAGATCCCATAAAATCAGAAACAGAGCGGTGTGGCTTTTAGAATCACAATTTTTTTTTTCTGTGAAAATCAATCTATGAATGCATATTAGGTTTGGTTAAGAGAAAGTAGCCTATTTTAAAAGCTAAAAATGACACACTTGGAGGTTCCTGCTTGCATGCATACTTCAGAGAGAATTGCATGACTAGCCTATTTTTGAAGTACAGGATAATATTCTTATTCATAAATCAAAAGCAATGCTGACATCTGCTTATAAGCCGGACTGTATCTCTCTCTCAACAATAAGTTGGAATCCAGGAAAGGCTGCAGTTGATGTGTGCATGCAGTCAGCACTTTTGGGCCCGGTCGAGGGGCCCTACACCAGCCCTCCGGCCTCAAAACTCACGCTGATGAGGTTGGCAAAAGGCAGAGCAGGGCAATCACATGCATCGTGAGTGGGGTGTTCATGACAGCTGTTTTCCCTATGAATGTCCCTCTCTGTCTGACACCAGCTGCTAGGCCTTCAGAGAGCACACATGTCATATACAGAGGCTGTCAGACTTCACTTCTGTCAGTTTAGCCACTGTTTTAAAGTCACTCTCTGTTATCATCTGGAATATGACTGAAATGTGGTGCAGGTTTAAGAGGGAATGTGGTGTTATGAGCCAAAAATGGAAGGTTTCCAAGTGGAAAAAAGAAAATAACCACATCCAGATTGCATAAGACTTATCAAACTGTCTTTTTGCATAATAGTAATCTCTTAATTCATATTTGTATTGGTATATAATATACACATGGTAAAATTATAGTACATTAAGGCCACATTTAGCAAGAAAGAAAGAAAGAAAATAAATTAACCTAAACAAAAAGGTACTGTATCTCAACATGAAATAAATAATCAGTCATTCTCATTATTTATTTTCCTTAATTTTATCATATTACTGTATTTTATAAACAAAATACAAACAAAAAACCTTGCTGGACTGTGTGTTAGACTAACCGAGACTTGTCAGAGCACCTACATATAGCTTTTGTTGGTTTTGATTGCTTCTGTTGTCCTCATTTGGAAGTCAATTTAGTGTCTGATGACTAAATGTAAATGTAAATGCAAATTGTATAGAAAGCACAAGCACTTTTGCAGCAAAACATTTCAAAATACATTTAAAATTACAAAACAGTAAATAAACTTTTTTCAAGTTACAACAACAGTTTTGTGACAGCACGACCTTTTTAAAGTAGCCTATGATTTTGTATCTAATGCAAAGACATTCTGATTTTCAGGTCTGGTTATTATCGTTAAAATCATTACTTGAAATAAACAAACATTTTCTGAAATAGTAAAAAAATAGCAAAATATAAAAAACTTATTTTACTTCAGCTAGTTGCAACATTTCTTATTTTCTTTAAGTTGATGCTAAAATAAATAAAACTAAAAACTAAAACTTAATCAAAACGATATAGTCATATTTTTAAAAATAATAAACATAAACACACAACATATATACAAAAAATTAAGATAATAATAATAATAAATAAATAAATAAATTCAAAATATTAAAAAAAAAAAAAAATAATATTTTATCAGAGCTTAAGTGTCCAAAAACATCTAAATACCTTTTAGGGTTGCTGTATAGTGTTTTAAAGATGCACAAATATATTATAAACAAATATCCCTTGACCTCGCAAAGGCCATGTAACATGACAGATCTGCTCGAAGTTACACAGAATCAGTAAGTGACGGATAGTTCAGCTGAAACTATAACTTTGAGAATATCCCTCTGGAACAATATTACCATGAAATCTCCCCTCTGTGACCAGGTCATGGACAGAAATGCTGTTTTGCCCCACAGTGTAGCTTGCTGATCACTAATGAAAGACTCCAGCATAAAATAAAGTTCAATAAAATAATAAAATAAAATATTCTGAATGGCATTTCAGTGTTTTTCTGTATCTGTGCTTCTGTCATGACATAATCTTTTCAGCATTACCTGCAGCTGGCCAATAAGCGCTCTTCCTCCAACTAGCTGTGTTAACTGGCCTGAATTCAATACAGAGGCACACCAGGAGAACTAGCTACTCGTATGTGGTGAATGCATAGCTGTAAAGAGCATCACATGCCTTACGGCTAATGATGAGCATGTAAACGCGCCGCAGTCGGGAAGCTTCGTCGCGAGTGATGTCACGTGCCCTTTCCCCTAGTTTCTGCTGCTCGCGCTCGGAGGCGAGGTTACTATCGGTCATTGCAGCACTGCAGCGCGCTGGAAGACGCTCTTCCCTTTAAACCTGCATCTTTCTACGCGTTCCTACAATAATAACGCCATTACACGAGCGTTTAATACATTTAATGCACTTACTTTACTTGATAGATAGGCATACACTTAGTTTGATATGTAGACTAATATGAGTTCAACAGGCTATCGCGCAATGGCAAGTCAAAGAATGAATAGATTTCGGTAAAGAAACGTCGAATAAAATGTATAATGCATTAATATTTTCATTTAAAAGCAAGATGTTATGATGACCGAGTATACGGAACTATATTTATCCAGCACCCCTCCCCTCCTCCCATCGCTGGGTTACTATCGGACAAACCGAGTCTTTGTGCTCAGCTGCTGAGAGGAGACAAAAAATAAGCGATGATATTTGCTTCCCCCGGCAAAATATTGTTTGACTTCACATAATTATTTAATGTTAAAGCATTTTAGACTGCTACATTTGGGGAAAACTCGCAGCGCAGGCGCTTTTTTTTACTATGACGCGCGACTTTGAGAAGATTGCGCATTTTGAAAAATCGTCCGATTGTGTTGGACTCGCTTTTTACATCTTTTTAACGGAGATTACTGTGATTACTGTGAGTGTGCCATAGTGGTTCTGTGTTTTAATAGACCCCCAATTGCTTCTCAGGTGTCACAACAGACATGCATAGGCTGTTAATGATGCCACGATAAATCGTTTTTTTCTTCTTCTTCTTCTTAGCAGCAGACAGCAGAAAAGCACGATTTTTGTGTCTAGCGTTTTTAGCAATGTATCCGTTCGCATGCAAAGGCAACGTTTTGCAGCTTTGCAATTTAAGACTCATCGGAACCGAGGCGCGTGCTCTTAAAAGGGCAACAGCTTTTGCAGGTCATGCTGGGAAGTGTGCAGATATTATGTGTGTCAGTGGCCATATAAAGCAGCTGAAGCAGTAAACAGTTCATCTCCTCGTTACATATCAGTTGATAAGTGACTTAACAGTAACACCAAAAACTTTGTGTTGAGTGCGGTGGCATTGCTTTACAACAACCAGGTGATGATTACCCTTTAAAAACAGTGTGGTATAGTACCATGGTATTGGATGGTAATACTGAATTAGTAACATATTTGTGTGTATAGTTCAGAAAATCACCATGGTTTTTCTCTATAACACCAGGATGAGTAAATATTGACAAATCTTTCATTTTTGGAGGAACTGCTCCTTTAAGCCTCACAGACTTGCATGTCTGCTGTGTTTACCACAGTCTCAATATTAAACTTCCTCTCACAGCGCTCAAAACCCTATTGTGGTTTCCTTTGCAGAAGTGTTTTCACATGCCACGCTCGGATGCTTTGTTTATCTCTCTCTCATTCCTCGCGCTCGTTCTCTGTGTCAACAGTACAATGTCACCCCTGAGGCTCAACTCCACAAAACTGGCAGAGGATACTGGGGCAGGAGGGCAGCACCGTTATTCAATTGGCAGCTTCACGGCCTGCGTGAACACAAAGAGGTGAACGGCATGACAAACAGGATGAAAGTGCTGATCATATGACCAAAAATACAAAAGGCACTATGTTACCTTCCCTCAGTCAAATCAGAGTCACAGTGTTCTTTCTGACTGTGTGGTTGGAAACAGACAGGCCAGATTCTGCTTCATGGATTCACAATGTCACTGAATACACTGAAAATATATGACAGTTATCAATATAGATAGACAGCTTTAAAAATGCAAATGCAAACTGTATGGAAATGTAATATAATATGATATATATAGTGTATAAAGAGTGATATTGCCATAAGGCAATGTATAATTGTCACATATTATGTACATTCAGTGGGTACATGAAGCTATGTGTATAAAATATATAAAATCCCCATAGAAAATGTTATATGTATATGTTAATAATATCTATATGATGATTTTTATGGTATTGTAGCTACCATGTATGTCAACAATATACAATATATGTCCAAAAATGTATTATGCATACATAAACATACATATTTGTATATATTAATATATGAAATTGTCTCAACTTCTAATATGCAGAAATTTAATAAATTGATAGTTGACATGCATGCATGATATTTCATGAAATACTTTTGGTAGCTGACCAAATGGCGCTCTACTCCATTTATCACTATTTTAAAGTGCATTTTGCAATACATTTATAATGCATTAACCTTTTATGACTTCATATTACAAAACTAGATGTAATATTAGTACTTTTATTAATTCCTTCATCATATCGCAACACATATTGCCAAAAAATGTGAATTAGTTATTAGAACCTCAGCTATACATTATGCATAAAGTTTATCCTAAAATCTAAAAGGTAAAAAAAGAGATATGTGTGTCAACTACACAAATGCATTTCATTAATGGATGACTTTGCACGGTTAGCCAGACCAGTGATGCAGAAAGTCTGGGGATTAGGTAAACAGAATACATTTCCTGTATCTGTAAGTTTAAGAACAGACAAACTGAACATGATTTGAGATTCAGTAAAATGCATACTTTTGTCGTCTGTGCTATGTTTTAGTTCTATAGATTATACACACGTGATCAGAATTGTTGGTACCCTTGGTAAATATGATCAAAAAAGGCTGTGAAAATAAATGCATTGTTAATCCTTTTGATCTTTTATTTTAAAATAAATGTAAATTTAAAAAAATATGTTTTTTTTTTTCTCAAATACATGTTGGACACAATTGGTACCCCTAGAAATTCTTATAAGTAAAATATCTCTGAAGTATATTCCCATTCATATTCACAATTTTGACCACACCAGCGTGATTATGAACATGAAATTATCCAGCCATGGCTTCCTGTTTCACAGAAATATAAAGAGGAGGGAAAACAAAGCCCAAATTCCCTTAATCATCCATCAAAATGAGAAAAACCAAAGAATATATTTCTGATGTGCAGCAAAAGATAATTGAGCTCCACAAATTAGTGAAGTGGCTTTAAGAAAAGAGCTAGAGCAGAGAAAATTCCCATTTCCATCATCAGGACAATAATTAACAATTTCCAATCAACATAAAATGTTAGGAAACTGCCTGGAAGAGGACGTGTGTCTATATCGTCCTAATGCACGGTGAGGAGGAGAGTTTGAGTGGCTAAAGACTCTCCAAGGACCACAGCTGGAGAACTGCAGAAAATAGTTGAGTCTCGGGGTCAGAAAACCTTAAAAAAAAATGGTCAAACAGCACCTAAATCACCACATGTTGTTTGGGAGGGCTTCAAGAAATAAATCAAGAAAAGAAAATGCTTTCACCAAAAAACAAACTCCAGCATATTCAGTTGTCAGACACGACTGGAACTTCAAATGGGACTGGCTTCTATGGTCAGATGAAACTAAAAAAATGAGCTTTTTAGCAGCAAACACTCAAGATGGGTTTGGTGAACACAGGGATAAAAAGTACCCCATGTGTACAATGAAATATACTGCTGTATTTTTGATGTTGTGGGCCTATATTTCTGCTGGAGGTCCTGGACATCTTGTTTAGACACATGGCATCATGGATTCTATCCAAACACAAATCTCAAAAACAACACAAAAATGAGTCACTGAGCACAAAACCAAGCTTCTGCTATGGCCATTCCAGTCCTCTGACCTGAACCCTGTAGAAAATGAGTGGGGTGAACTGAAGAGAAGAAGCACCGTCATGGAGCTGGGAATCTAAAGGGTCTGGAGAGATTCTGGATGAAGGAATGGTCTTTGATCTCTTGTCAGGTGTTCTCTAACCTCATCAGGCATTATAGGAGAAAATTTAGAGCTGTTAAACTGGCAAATGGAGGTTTCAAAAAGTATTGAAAGAAAGGGTGCCGTTAATTGTTGCCAATGTGTATTAGAGAAAAACATTTATTTCATAATGCTATTTCCCCCCGTTTTAAATTCTTATTCTCCAATGAAGGGTTAGATTTTTGTGAATTTTTTAAATAAAAGATCAAAAGGATTAACAATGCAGATTGATTTCCACAGCCTTCTTTGAACATATTTACCAAGGGTACCAACAATTCTGCCCACGTGTGTATTTTGAGTGATTTGGTGGATTTCTAGGACACTTTATCAATTAAATTCCAAAGCTAGAGCTATATATCTGTCTTGCTCGGTATCTTCCCTCAAGGCCCCAGTCCTGGGTTCTGTCTAAAAGTGTTTTAAAGCCTGCCTTCATTTCTCAGAGGTCCTCATGACCTGGAGAGAAGTTTTTTTTTTCTCTCCAATCCTTTCATTCCTAATGGAAATCATTGTGGGTATATTTTATATTTGCAGAAAAAACACTTAAGTTAGTTGCTTGACATGCTGTTTTATTTAGATTTATTAATAAAAACAAATACATGATCATTTATTTTAGATTTGGTTTATGCTGAAAGAAACTTAGCCTACTTAGTTACTAATTAAACTAGCTGAACACCAGCTAGTCAGACCATCTTAAACTATCTAAAACCCCTGCCAGCAAAACATCTAAAGCTGGTTTAATTTTTTTTTTCAGGAAATGCACCAATTTTACACTCGCTTTAACGTTTTTAAACATCTAAACATGTCTGAAAATCAGTTAAGCTGAACACACCAAACACGCTGTTGCACACTGTATCAGGGTGAACAACATTTTAAGCATTAATTAAATTAATACATAACATGAATAGTATATTATAGTATTTTTGCTATCTTTGTAGCAACTATGAACCAGTTACCCTTATGCCATCCAATCACTGTAGCACACATTCAATATCTGTAAGATTATATAATTAATATTAAATACATAATATTTGTAGTATGAACTTACAGCACATGTAATTTAAGATGCACAAAATAAAGTAAAATAACTGATTTTGAGTAAATCCGCGTTGCCCTTTTAAGAGCTGTTTTGGGTCCGCACGTGCTTTCCATATATGGAGGCTCGAAGACAAACAGCAGCGCGTTTGACCGACAGTAACCTCGCGCATCGCTATAAAAGCTTGGAGGAGAGGAAAAAGGTCCGTCCATAAGAGCACAAAGCACCACTAGTACAATATCGCTTTGAGAGAGTTAGAACAGCTGTTTTTCTCTCCTCAAAAGGAATTACAGTTTATATGAAATAAGGAATAATCATTTCAGAGCACGAAATAACGGTGAGTAACGTTGAGTTTCTTTTTCTTTTCTTTTTTTTGAGCCAAGTTGAATTTTATACTAATTTATAGATACATAATTTTGCATAAACCTACTAATTCTGTCATCAGAAACACGCTGTTGTTGTTTTTCCACAAATTACGCGAGCGACGCATTTGTGTCTCTTTTTTTTGTATCGTAAACACTTGGCGAGTTGCGATGCTCTGAAAGCTTCGTGGCAGTCTGTTATGTTGTAATCTGATTACAAATTGTCACGTATTATCGTGTAGTAATTGTGCTAGATAAGTATATGAATGTTATAACTTGCTAATTCTTTAATCAGAAACGCGCAGTTGTTGTTTTTCTGCGCAACTTAAACGATCGTGTATTTTATCGAAAACACTTGATGAGCTCTGAAGGTTTTAATGCTTTGTATATTGAAAAGTTGTGTATTATTGACTGTTATTTTCATTCGTACGCTACTGAGAAAATGACAACTTAAAAAAACAGACGAACAAAGAAGACTGTAAGTGCTGCGTGTCTCTTCAGCATCTGCGCGAAATGACCGAGAGTTACCTCTCCTCTGCGGAACAATGAAAAGCACACTGAGCTCTCCAACTCTTTTGCATCTTTAAATTATCATGATTATAAACACGTTTGATGGTTAACATAAAAGCTTAGGTCTGTGGTTCAGTGTATGAAGCGGTGTCATTTCGTGTTTTGTTCTATAGAGGTAGGTTAATTCGTGGCAAAGATTGTGTATAGTAAACAAATGTATGTGGGACTCTTCATACATCATGTCTTGCTTGAAAATATTTTAAGTCAGTCGTGATGGACATGTTTATTTTTCGTGCTTTAAGCGCAAAGAAAGACTAAACAACCGATCTTTGATGTATATGTGCAAGAAATGATAGAGTAGGCTACGACGCGAGAGAAACGATATGATGAAGAAAATGGTAAACAAGACGAAAAATAAGAAAATGGACGCGTCCGCTAGGGACGCTCTTTTATGATGTTATATATGAAAAGCAAAAGCATAAGAATCAGATTACCTAAGCAGAGTTCCATATCTGCATAAACTGTTCAAAAATGACAGAAGCAATACACATAGACTGCTAAAGGTCTTTGTACAGAGACTGTGAATGGCGCAGCGACAAATAAAGGTCGTGATAAAAGGGGAAATAGGCTATTTTACATACCAAGAAAGTGTCATCTTTATATTCAAGTTGCATTTTTAACAACAAAATGGCTTTCTGGATGTTGGTTGTGCCGCACTGTATCATGGTGGACAACATTTTAAGCATCAATTAAAATTAATACATATCATAAATAGTATATTATAGTATTTTTGAATAACTTAATTGATAAAGAAAAAAAATTGCATGCAATTCCCCCTAATATAGCATTGACTCATACATTTAGTTAAGAATAATAACCATTCAGATTAATTTGAAAATGCATTACTTGACAATTTAATCAAAACACCAGCAGGACATCATGATATTTATGATTCATTATGCAACGTACCAACCCACATGCTGACATTGTGCACCGTTTCCACTCACTCCTTGTAGTCTCAAGATAAGATGAATGGCTTGAAGATACTATATCAATGCCAAAACATTGTGTTTAAATTATTATTTTACCTTGCTAACATTGGAGGTAATTATGAATGAATCTATTTTCCCTGTAAACTATCCAAATTCATTCTGTAATCGTAGTTATGTACACTACTTAATTTTCTGCCTTAATGATATGAAATACACAAGGAAATCAGCTGAAATGGAAATCAGGGAAATTCTCACAATCTGTTGAATGTTTACTCATCCAAATGTCTTGTTTACTTTATTGCATCACTGTTTATTATAAAGTCCCATCTGGATAAATGTGGCATGAGATACTTTACCATTATTTGACTAACTGACTGACAGATCAAAAAGAGCTTGGCATCATTAGCTTTATTTCTTTTGTTTGCTTCTTATTGTCTTACTAGTTGCAGAGAGGAGGCACGGACAGATTGGATCCGTGGCAAGATGGCTGTCTCCACTCAGTTGGGTTTGCTGTTGTGGAAGAACTTCACTTACCGACGGAGACAGACTGTAAGTTCATACCACATGCATTGAGCAACTGAGCAATCAATCATATACCAAAAAATACCAGTAAAAATATCAATATAAATAAGAAAAGTTTCATATCCAACAAAATGAATGCCTTTTGAAACATGTGGAGTCTCCAGGCTCCCTTTTTTTTTGTTTGGTGACATCTGTGTGGTTCTGGGGGTCACCAACAGATACCGCATTATACGAATTACCAACCCCCGCGTTTAAAGCAATGAATAAATACATAAATAAAAAGACTAACTGCTTAGTGATCGTTCACCGTGTTTTATTGTGAAGTGATTTTTAAGATGTTGAAGTACTTGTTATTTATTAGGGAAATATTTTTCCATTGAATTACTTGTACTTATCATACTTAATGTAAAATGATAGCAAAACAAATAGAGTTCCGTCCTGTAAGTGAATGTACTTCAAAAAGATGATTAAATGATGATGACAGCGTACATGCACTTGGCATTGAACGTATGAACAGGAGGTTCAGCAAATGAACAAGATTGTCAACAGGAAAGCCATCAACCGTCACGATAAACTGGATTTTCTGGACTTCGCTAGAATAGTTTATTCAGGATATGTGAATAGCAGATATGTTGTGCTGTTGAATTCAGATTAAAGTTCATAAGGGAGGAACCTAAACAATTCAGGATGATGAACAAATAAGTAAATATACACACTATTGTGTCTTTTTTTTTTCCAGATTCAGCTGCTGATCGAGATCATATGGCCACTCTTCATCTTTTTCATCTTGATATCTGTCAGACTCCACTATCCTCCATACGAACAACATGAGTGTAAGTGGCCTAAGATGGTTTTCCCCAAAACACAACCACAAAATGAATGCGAATGCATTGCATGAGACTTGAGCTTAGTTTTTAGACAGTGTCTTTCTTACCCAAGAGTTCAATATAAATCTGACTAAATTAGATTAAGAAAACAGCCGTTGGTCTGGTTTATATCATTTTGATTGTATTTTTCTAAAGCCCTATTTTTATTAACTGCTTTTGCAAAAGGTTTGCACTGAAAAGATCCTGAATGCATTTTATTTAACCTCTTGTGTCACCGCGTTTTACTTAATTCAAGCGTCAATATTTGCTCCTCTTTGGAAATCACACAGTCCCCAGGGGAGGTCAAGGACAGCAAAACAGCTCCAAGAACAGCATGAAATTTTATATATCACAAGATCTCTGAAACCCAGTTTTCTTGCAGTGTGTCCGTTCATGTAATTTCCACTGACATAACTAAATGTAATGTTAACTATTTTTGAGTTAGTTCCAAATCAGAAAATAAGGACCAGATGAATAGGAAAAAGAAAACAATATGTGACCCTGGAGCACAAAACCAGTCTTAAGTCGCTGGGGTATTTTTGTAGCAGTAGCCAAAAAGACATTGTATGGGTCAAAATTATCGATTTTACTTTTATGCCAAAAATCATTAGGACATTAAGTAAAGATCATGTTCCATGAAGATATTTTGTAAATTTCCTACCGCAAATACATCAAAACTTCATTTTTGATTAGCAATATGCATTGCTAAGAACTTAATTTGGACAACTTTAAAGGCGATTTTCTCAATATTTTGATTGTTTTGCACCCTCAGATTCCAGATTTTCAAATAGTTGTATCTCAACCAAATATTGTCCTATCCTAATAAACCATACATCAATGGAAAGCTTATTTATTCAGCTTTCAGATGATGTATAAATCTCAGTTTTGAAAAATTGACACTTAAGACTGGTTTTGTGGTCCAGGGTCACATATTACAGTAGATCTGGTTTGTGAAAACATAAACTCTTCAAACAAACAGAATCTATTTAAGGGAAAGAATTTCTGCAGGGATGTTTCCAAGAATTGTGTGTGCAAACTGTAATTTTGATGGGTAAAATGCATGACCTTTGCCTAATTATTCTCCAAATTTAATCAACTTCATTTTATCGCATTAAATGCATTAGATTGCAGAAATATGGTTGCAAAGGGCATTTCTTGTTGAAGATTTAATATCACACATTTGTTCTAAATCTGATTCCTTTTCCAGGCCACTTTCCCAACAAGGCCATGCCCTCTGCGGGGACTTTACCATGGGTGCAGGGCATCATCTGCAATGCCAACAACCCTTGCTTTCGCTACCCCACCCCTGGAGAGACCCCTGGGGTGGTGGGCAACTTCAATGACTCCATGTAAGTATTTCAGGTTTTGGGTCTGCATTGGATTTTACAGACTATACATGGAAGTTTTCCTCATATATGCGTCACTGTCATCATTTACAGCATCTCCCGACTGTTCATCGATGCCAAGAAAATTCTCCTCTACAGCCAACATGACAAGAGCTTTGAAGGTTTCAAAGGACTTGTCCGGGCCTTGAGAAAACTTCAGAGAAACACTGAAGGTACATCACATTCAAACACCTTCAATATCTTCAACATACACTATAGTTCAAAAGTTTTGGAATGAAGACTTTTAAGATCACCAAGGCTGCATTTACTTGGTTAAAAGTACTGTAAAATCACTAATAATGTGAAATATGATTAAAATTTAAAATAACTGTTTTCTACTTGAATATATTGTAAAATGTAATTTTTTTGATGAATATAAAGCTCAAAAGAACAACATTTGTTTGAAAAAGAAATCTTTTTGGAATGTGATAAAAGTCTTTGCATCCTTTGCTGGCTAAAAGTAGTTTCTTAAAAAATCTTATTAATCCAAAACCTTTGAACAGTAATGTGTGTTAATTTTATGTTACTTAACGATTATTTCTTTTAGTGTATGTTGTGCTAAAAGAACTGAAAGAATCATTTATGGACTCATTAATGAACCAGAATGGATACATGGAATCAGAATCTCTAGGGTTCCCTTCACTTATGTTGAGATCAATGTTTTGTCAGTCTGTTGTGAGTAGTATGCATTTAAAGGTCATAAGTTCTTCTCTTGGTTTCAGTTACGTTTCAGTTCCTTGAGTCACTCTACTTTATTGCATTGTTTCCTCTCACATTGGTCTCATTATAACTAGCTGGTTCAGTGTACAATTAAGTTGAAGTAGTGACTACCCACACCCTAATTTCCAACGAGCATTAGTGTACCCAATGAAACGGAAACACCAGGGGGATTTGTCTGTCTGTTTCCTGTCCGAAAATCAGATTAGGTGTGGTTCCTCATTTGAGATTCAGTGTTGAACGTCAAATAGGAAAGGTTCTGTATTAGTCATTTTTTGACTATTGGATACTACAAAAGTGGTCATTAGTATCTGCTCATTTTTTTCTTTTGCTTAGAAGATTTTCATTATAGGATCTTTTAAATGCATTGCTATGCAGCTGACAGGTGGTTGCATTACAGCCCTGCATAAATCTGTATTATATTCTGTTCTGTAGATACTTTTTTGCCCATTATTTGATAACCTCAAGTATGATCACTTGCAGAAGTGACACTTGCAAAAACCGCTAACATTCACAATACACTTGCTTATAAATGGACAACTTTGTGACCTTTATTTAGACAACTCTTCGTAATGGTTGTCGAGAGGCATGTGGGAGTTGAATTTACTCACAGTTGACAGCATTTAATTAATGTCCCCTGAGGAGCTGCTGTTTGCACCTGGGGCTTGAGGAATAGGATGCTGGCTTTGCCTACCGTGGATTAGAAAGCCTCAAGAGTCACATGATCATTTCATGCCACAGAGATGCTTCCGATTCAGTCTAGTAATATGTTTGAAGAAGGTATGTTTGAATATGTTTGAACAAACAAAAAGAAACCTTTTGGAACATTTAAGGGTGTATAGCAAATGAGATGTGTTGTAATGTATTCAATGGAGATTTGATCTGACGCTGATCTTAAGATCTGTCAGATTTGTCTTCTGAGGAAAAATGTTGGTAATCCTACGTGCCTCAATGAGTTTCATAAGAGTTTCAAAACTGCTTCTCAGAGATGACTCAAATGATCTGAGCTATATTTTGAGCTTTTATTTTATATACTCTTTTTATTGGCAACTATGGTTCCATGTAGAATTTTTAACATCCATGGAACCTTTCCGTTCTATATAGTGGATTTTTTTTTAAATGATCATTGCATGGTTCTTTTAAGAAGGTTCTTTTATGGAATCCCTGTGAAAACCCTTGTTTGCAAATGGATTTTTGTACTGTTTTTGCACAAATTCTGTACTCTGCGCCCCCTGAAATCTTGTATAGCTCATTTCCCAAAAACTTCCTGAATAGTTAAAGAACAATAAGAGCATCTGAAAAGTGCTCTCTGGTGGTTTCAGAGAAGCGGCTGGGGAGTGACCTGTAGTAACCCCAGAGAAAAGAGACTGACTCAAACCAGTTCATACCGATGACTCTTCTGGAATGTTCTGACACGCAGCACAATGAGCTCTGTGAAGAACACTGCTGTAGTTGCTTTCTGGCTTTTGTTGTTCCTCCATCCTTTACCGTAGACATCTTGCATGATACCGTAGACATCTTGCATGACTCAGAACTTCGAGCTAAATGAGCAATTCTCTCATGACTGCAGAAGTAACCGAACGCAATAGTTCAGCTGCATTACCTCACTCGCTTTATCATTGAGTTGGGAATTGCAGTAGGGTCATACTTTTCACAATGTTCTGAACGACATCCTTTGTTAAAAATAATATTATTCATGGTGCAATTGTGAATCACTGCTTTATGTAATGAATTCAATTAAAAAAAAACAATTTGACCTGTGTTATTCAGCATTATTCTGACATGATGCCATCTACTCAAGTATATACATTATATAAATAGCTTGTATAATTTATGTATATATATTTAAATAACTTACAATTTATATTATATATATTATTTATATTATGTATTTATATTATAAATAATATATATATAATATTTAAAAATAGTAAACATATTTATTATAATATTAATATTATTAATAATATTTATTTATTTATTTGTCAGCATGATTTTGATGTGATGTTATCAAACTCAAATATTTAAATTAGTAGTTACATGCACAATTTACATATATTTACATAAATTCTAGTATTTATAGCAGTAGTGTTATATATATATATATATATATATATATATATATATAATAGTACTATTTTTTATTAATGTGTATTTATATTATTAGAAAAACAATAGAAATATTATTTATAAATTCTTATTCTTTTTCTCCCAGGGTTCAAGCTGAAGGACTTCCTCCGTGATAATGAAACGTTGTCTGAGTTTCTTGAGAAAAATGCTACCCTGCCCAAGCATGCTGTGAGACAGATAGTGGAGGCTAACGTCAACTTGGAGAAGGTAAATGAACTGCACAACACAAGCTGTTTAAAAACCCTTGAACGGCCAAATCATCAGACATCAGGAACTTTTTTCACAAATGTATGTTGTTTGCCCTCCTGGTGTTGTCTTTAATTACCTTCACACATGTATACAGAGTGCTTAAAATATTTCACACACCGTCTGGTGTAGTCATTAAATTGCAGCCTATCGTCTATCTTGGGACCATTATGTAATGCGCTGGTTCGTGCAGATATGAAGCGATCTGTTTTTCAAAGCCCTGTACATGCATCCATACGCTCTCACATGCGGATGACCTTGGTGTGATGGGATATGAGATCACGGGCAGATGCTGTGGATGATGGATGTCCTGCACAGCTGTACACGTGCTGCAGTGCGCTGGAGGTGGGGGGGGGGGGGGGGGTCTGGAGTCACATGACTGTTGCCCTGCAGAACCACAGCCACAGGACAATTCCTGGAAAACTGACACAGGCCGACCGATTCCCAGCACCTCTGACAGATGCGCCGCAAGATAGGGACCGCTTTGATAACACCGTACTTCCGTTTATTGAAAATATGCCCAGCGTTTCATTCTTCACATAGCATATGTCTAAAAATAGATAAATTTTTTATGTTGCCCAGCTAAAACCAAATACAGTGGCTCCAAAAAAAAAAATCTGGATACTTAAGCTGCATTTAAAATGCAAAAAAAAAAATAATATTCCACTAACATCTGGTAACCAGAAAGTATTAAAACTACTTTTAATCTTAATATTGAACATCATATGTATTGTTGTATAATTTAAAATGAACTGAAGTGCTACGTTTATTTGTGCTCTTTCTTTAAAATTTATATATAAGATTTTTTTAAAGAGCAAGGACACATTCAATTGATCAAAAGTGACAATAAAGACAATTTTTCTTCAACATTGATATTAAAGATAAATGTTTCTTGAGCAGCAAATCAGCATATTAGAATGATTTCTGAAGGATCATGTGACACTGAAGACTGCAGTAATGATCTTGATGAGTACATCACAGGAATATATTAAATTTTACAATATATTCACATAGAAACACTATTTTAAATAGCAATAATATTTCACAATATTGCCTGTGTTTTTTTGGGGTTTTTTTGTTGCAGTTTTGCATTTTTGAACCGTGGTCTATGTGCATATATTATGAACATATAAGAAACTGAGATAAGTCATATCTTAAGTGTTTCCCACATTAGCCTTTAGACATCATTTCAGAACATCCTGTTCTTAATAAATGAAAAGTGGATTGTGTCTCTGAGAGAGTGACGGAGCTGATAGAGAGTCACGATCTTACAAAAAAGTAAAGAGCAAGACTTGTTTTTTTGGGCAGGCTGTGTTTAAATCTGTCTGTTGGGCAAAGGCTGTCCATTGCCTTTTTCACAAAAGATAGAGCGTGTAATTACGTGATCACGTAATGTTCTTTCTTACAATCATTTGCCCCCACTCTCTGGAGATCTGCAGACTTAAATCTATCATTTAAATATAAGCTCGCCACTGATGTGATTGACTTGTGTGTAATAGTCACATGACATTTATAGTTCAGATGATTGGCTTAAAAAGTGCAGAAACAAAGATGTTTAGTTGCTTTTTCAACTGCTATTTGTGATCCACAGGTGCTTATTAAAGGCTTCAGCGTTCATCTCAGAGACCTGTGCAATACCACATCTCTGGAGGAGTTCGTGACTATAGCCGATAAGGACGTGTCTCAGCTGACGCAAAACATCATCTGTCAGTCATCTGCTGAATGGCTGAACAACGCAGAGAGCCACTTCCTGTCCAACCTGGACTTCCTGAAGCCGATACGGGTGAGTAAAAACAACTGTTAAATAATAAAGCCCTTCCATAGGACTTCATTATTTACCGACATCACAAGAACTAGAATACAAGAACGAAAGTGCCCATGTTAATGATTGCTTGTGAAGGTGTGTTTTATGTCCCTTATATTTCACATAGAAGTTGCTTACTGGACTGTAATAATGCAATAAATGCCACAATAAACAAAGGAATCGACCAGTTCTGTAAACCAATTACACACAAACTAGGACAAGTGTATATTTTTGTATTTTAGACCCAGTGAACTCTGAAATCTTCAAGCAAAACATTGTGGTCACATAATGGTCACTTTTACATAATGTTTTTGCCAATCAGAATAATTATTTCAGCATATTTGTGCATGAAAAGGGAACAGCGATGGCCATCAGCCAGGAGTCTTCACATATTGATGTCTTTGTGTATGTTCGCTTTAGACTCAATGTTTTCTTTGTCTTTGAATAATGAGATTGCAAGATGCCAGGTCACTGCTATCTTTGCGCAGCGATTTAGTTATGAAAGCAACGGGACAATGAGGGCTTTGACATTTTTTCCTAAATCACAATGTTATAGTCCAGAGTTAGTGTATGTGGCTTGCATGCATTTACATTGCCTTACTAACAGCTTACGACTTAAAAGATGCTTAATGCATGTTAATGCAAATGTGTATCTTCCTACAGTGTGAAAAATGTTTGTAATTTTTACAGAAAAAGTAAAAATGCTGTTAATTGGTTAACTGTAAGTTGCCTTACTATATACCGTAAAAAAAGGAAAAGGTAAAAGAGTAAAAGAACTGTGTATGACCTACTGTTTATACAAATATTGTTCATGTTCTATTGACAGCACTTAGGATGAACAGTAATTTATCATGATGCATCATTTACCACTTGTATTATTTTGATGGTTATAAGGACTGAAGGTAAAAAGCAGATTTTGGTAGCTAAAGTGGCTTAGTGAAAACTAAATGTAACATAATGTATTTGAAATACATTTATTTCCTGCTAAGTATACTACAAATACATTTACATATTTATGTAATTAATAAAAATACCCTGCGATTGTACTTTTAGTATACTTAACTGGTATACTTAAAGTCTGCTAAATAACAAATAATTTTGTGCTTAATGCATTTTAATTGTGTGGAAGTAGTGCTGAATCCAATTTAAAAATACTGAAGTATATTTAATTGTGCTGAAGGGAATCTATTGCAAGTATACTTCAGGTACACTTTAAATATCCTGCATTTAAAGACCGATATTATCCAAAGATCATACAGTCCTCAAATAGTAACATTAAAGCAAGTCTCGAGGGATATGTCAGTAAATTTGTTTAAACTATAGATTTGAACTATAGTATGAAATAAATGTATTTTAAATATATTACTTTTTAACTAGGTTGTTATATAAACATTATATCACTGTATGTCTATAAATGGTAAACTATACAGTATTTTTTGTCACAGTATTTCTGGCAAGCACAGTTGCTATTTTTGCAGTAAATTTCACAAGATAATGTTGACAATAAAACATGTACAATATGATTAGTGTCTTTTTTATGTTTTGTTCATGCAGAAAGATGTCAAGTCTGACCCGAAGATTATCCAAGATGTGTCTATAGCAACAGACAGTCTGCTGGAGAGTCTGGGAGCATTAGCGGTGGAGGTAAGAGCCCCCGAAAATATCTCTCACCCTGCTTTTAGGGACTGAACTGGACACCAGAGTGAAGTGTTTAATTCCCACCCCCAGCTTCCCAAATGTCCTTATCCCGTATTAGACCGGTGGATCTGGCTAGTCAGGAAAAAAAAAACAGATTAAAAACAAGTTTGAAATATTAATTAAAATGTCTTATTATAATGCGATAAGCATCAATGACTGTTTAAATGGTAATTATGATTACATTACTTGTTTTTGATGTGTAATGCTGCATTATGCTAGTCCTGTGCTTTGGGGCTAATGAGTCATTAAGATTTTTGTTTTGCCCCAACATTTTTAAAAATAAAGTTTCTTTAATGATGGTTCCATGAAGAACTTTAAAACTCCATGGAATCTTTTCATTTCACAAAAGGTTCTTTATAGTGGAAATAACTAAGAAAAAATGATTCTTTTGAAAACTGTTCACTGAAAGGTTCTTTGGGGACCCAAAACAGTCCTTCTATACCATCGCTGTGAAAACCCGCTTTGGCCCTATCAAGATATAACAAGAAACTTGTTTTGCTTAAAGAGACAGAAAGTTCTGTTAATTAATAGCTATTTCGGGTAGCATCCCACACGTCTTTGTCCCTTAGAAAAACCTCAGAGCTGACGCTTGACATTTCAGCCGTACACTCAGTGTTGCCGCTCGCACGTATTTGGTGTCCAGCGTTTAGAAACCAAACCTGAGCGTTAAGTGAGTTAGCAGCAGAAGTTTGGCCCATCATAAGACTCCCGGTTCCCTCCAGTGCTGGGCAAAAGTGCAGAGCTCGACTAATGTGAAGTAACTTGCTCTTAGAAGTGAAACAGGGACACACTTACTGTTTCCTCATCATCTCACAGGGCATTTGTTCATGGGGAATGTGTCTCACAAGCAATCCCTTCCCGGTTTTATCGCTTGAAACAGAAACAGAAATCGAGTCGACGCCAACGCTACCCTGACCGGCATTAGTTCCTCTTTGTTCTCACATAAGCGATGCAGACATGCGAGCTGAACTCCAGTAACCCTCGCTAAAGCCAGCGGCAGAGAGGTTACTCCAGGTCGTGCTTTATTTCTCCAGTTACTCTGCCGTGTTTGCATGTCTGTCTGGCCTCCAGGGCTTCCTCAGACACCTCATGATAGCTTACAAGGTGACAGCTATAACAATAGATCTCTTCTATGACTAGCAATCGGATGCGCAAGAGAGGGAGCAGATGAATCCCTAATGAGACCCCTGGATGATGTGGGCGAACCGATCTCATTCTTCCAGTAAAAATGAACATTAGCTTGGCAGAATTAAAGGACGGTGCTATTTTAGTCATGTTTATATAGAACTTGGAATATTTTGAATTAGTTTATATTTTCTGTTTTCATTAAATTTTAGTTAAAGTTTTATGATTTTTTTTGTTTTTGAATTATTTGTTTAAAAATTCTATGTAGTTGTTATTAATTTGGTTACTTTTATTTTTAAATTTTATTTATTTTTTTATTTATTTTAATTTAATTAAATATTTATTATTTATTATTATTCTTAATTTAATATTTCAAATAATATATATTTATAATGAATAATATATTAATAATATATACTATATATTCATATAATATATGAATAATATATACTATAAAATATATTTGAATGGTTTTAGTTTTAGTTAATTATAATAACCCTGTTACAGGATGTCAATGTCTAACTGCATGCATGAGTTCATTCCCTGTTGAAGTTAATGGAAAATTGTGGATAAGCAAGTTAACCTGGCAGTAAAACTCTTTGTTTGCTTCTCAGATGTGTTGATGGTAATTTTGGAAATTGCACATGACAAAAGTGTTTACAGGCCTGTGAATCATATTGACTCATCTTTTACAAATCTGACCGACTTTAACCCGTTCGCGCAAATGCTTATGTAACGCCACGTAAAACCATCCATTTATCTCATAAAATGAAAACGCTCTCATTATCATCATTCTCATAGCCCACTTTTTCCACATGCATCCATTAATGTGATGGAAAAGTCAGAAAGTAGGTTATCTTTTGTGCTCTCGAGGTCTCTCCGGCTTGATCAGGAGAATGACCGATAGTAACCTCGTCCTCGGCAGGCATGCGTGAGCGTGTCACAGCAGTGCCTCTGTTCTTGCTGTCGGGCAAGCGCGACAAGATACTGTTTTCATAAACTCCCTTTCATTCCTTTCCACACTCCGGATTACCCAGAAGACACTTACATTCATCGTCTATTTTTATATTTTTGCTGGGTTTTTCTCTCAGTGCTTAAACATAATTAACCATCATTATTTACTTACCCTCATTTCCAAACCTGTGTAGGCCGTTTTGTCTGTTTAGAATGCAAAACGGGGCTTTCTGATTGATTTAAAAATAAAAATAAAAGCATCATTACAGCAGTCCATGTGCTCTTTTCTAAGTCATACGATAGTGTCATGTGAGGAACCGACTGAAACTGAAATCGTTATTCAATGAAAGTGAACGCAAATGAGAAGACTATCAACTTACATTTAGTCTGTTCCTCACTCAAAGGTGTTGTATGGCTTTAGAAATCGTGAAATATGTGCAAATTTCTCTTTTCGTGTTTCACATTAAAACAACAGTATATATAATGCCATACGATGGTGAGGAAATAATGACATAATAAAACTGGTTGCACAATACAGACATCCAGGAGCAATAAGCATGTTTCTGTATTATTATTATTATTATTGTTTGGGTTTGGTCAGCGTCGGTAACACCCTTCAGCTGACAGTGACAACACTTCATAATAATACACCCTCTGACACATAGAGGTATAATGTCCCAAATGCAGGCAGGCACGTGGACTGCACACTTTAAGACATCCAGGTCACTTTCGAACAAGAATGTGTAATGGGATAGCGAGTTTTGAAATGAATATTAGCCTCTCTCTTTCCTGAAGCAGCTGTAACAATGAATGACGTACTTTGAGAGAACTGAATAAATACAGTCCAGGGTGCTGCGGTGTTTACATTTGCTTTTCTCAACGCCAGACAAACAGTTTTAAGCAATTCCTTAGCATAAGCAAACGTTTTGTGACGTTTGACCATCACGCGGTTCTTCACTCATCCGTGTCTTTTCCATGTAATTTATTTAGGCTTTTATTTTAAATTTGTACGTTTCAGAAAAAACTTAAAGGGATAGTTCTGGAGTAATGATGCTGAAAATTCAGCTTCGATCACAGGAATAAATTACACTTTAAAATATATTCAAACAGAAAACAGTTATTTTAAATTGTCATAATATTTCACAACATTACAGTTTTTACTGTATTTTTGATCGAATAAATGCAGCCTTGGTGAGCAGAAGAGACTTCTTTCAAAAACATTAAAAAAAAATCTTATCAACGGCAGATTTTTGAATGGTTGTTAAGACTTCTACTGAAATTTAAGGACTTTTTGACTCTTTTTTTGACTCTCACTGTTTTATCAGCTTGCGAGTATGAAGAGCTGGCGGGACATGCGCAACGAGATCCTGTACCTGACGGGCAACAGCACACAGTCCCCCAACCACATGTACCAGGCCGTGTCCCGTATCGTCTGCGGTCACCCGGAGGGCGGAGGCCTGAAGATCAAGTCCCTCAACTGGTACGAGGACAACAACTACAAAGCCCTGTTCGGGAACTACGACAATGACAGCGATCCCGTCTCCGTTTACGACAACTCCTCCAGTGAGCGAAGCTGTATTGCTCTCTTTTCCATCCTTTGCAAAAATTTTATATTTCACGTACCCTGCTAAAAACTCTCTTTTCTTTAGCGCCCTACTGCAACAGCATGATGAAGGGCCTGGAGTCGAGTCCCATATCCCGCATGATCTGGAGGGCTCTGAAGCCGCTGCTCATGGGGAAGATCTTGTACACCCCAGACACCCCTGCCACCCAGAGGATCATACAAGAGGTCAGGAGACGCCACTGAGCGGAACTAATTAAGCTAAACTAGTGTTGAGCAGGTTTCTGTGAGTCAAAGAAGTCATCAGAAACTGTCTTACTTTAGTAGTTTTCATATAGTTTTATAGCATTTATCAATATTTTGAATCAGCTTCCGTTTTTATGTATTCATTTTAATTTTAGTTTGTTTTAATAATTTTTTGTTATGTATATATTTGCTTCAGCTAATTTTTATTTTGGTTATTTTTTGTAATTTTAGTTTTTTAGTTTAAGTAATTTTATTTTAGCAACTTCAACATAATAAACACATTTTGTTTATTATTTTATTATATATTTTATTGCACTTATTTTATTTCAGCTAGTTGCCAGAGCAATATTTTTTTTTATTTTTTAAAGTTGTTTAAGTTTACATTTTTCAAGTGTAAGTTTTTCATCTAATATTTTGATTATATTATATTGGCTTTATTTCATTTAATGAAAACAGTTTTTTAATAGTTGTTGTATTAGTTAACAACAACAGAACTGAAATAACACATAAAACAGAAAAACAGGAATATGTAGTGATTAAAACATGTTAAACAAATCAATACTTATAAAAATCTAAATCTAAATCTAAAACTAAAGATAAAAAACAACACTTATATTCAAACTTAATGTGGACACCTTTTATATTAATCTACCAAAGTAATTTAAGCAAAAACCTGTGGACCAAAATGTTTTGAAGATCATGAGAAATATAAATTCAGACAAATATATTTGATCTCTGAAGTATATACAATATTTTATATATTTTATGTATCTCTTTATGTATGTATGTATATATATATATATATATATATATATATATATATATATCAATCCAGCAGTCCCTATCAGTACCTTGAAGAACTCAATCTAGAGGAGCATCCTAACTGTCTCTCTGTTTGTCTCAGGTCAATAAGACGTTTCAGGAGTTCGGTGTGCTCAGGGACCTCGGTGGCATGTGGGAAGAGATGAGACCCAAAATCTGGAACTTCATGGAGAACAGTGAGGAGATGGACCTCGTTCGGGTGCGTCACACACACACACACACACACACACACACACACACACGTCTGTCTGAACGCAGATAACCTTCCTGAAACAAAAGACACTGTTCCTGTTAGTCACCTCTGAGCACATGACTGCTGCAGAAGCCCCAGTGGTGAACTTCACACTGCCACCTTTTGGACAAAAGCCATACTGCATTTTAACCTCACCACTGAACTCACATGGCACACAACGTGCGGCGCTCTGCAGGATGCACACTTATTACTGGAGATCTTCATATCCTTGGAGAATTCTGAGGACCTATTTGTAGCTAAACGAATGAAAAAGTGTGCTGCGTTAGGTGTTTTGTTGTCATAGGCACAAAATGCTTAACTTGCATGACTTTCATGCAAGGTCGTGCTGAAGAAATAAGTAAGCAAACAAGCAAGTAACTAAGTAAATGAATAAATAAAAGTTACATTATTAAAACAAATAAAAACTGGATTAATTTTTACTAAAGTGTTATTATTTTAATTATTGATGCACTAATTTACAGTACAGTACAATAATGAAATGCTTCATAAAATATAATATAATAAATATAATAAGACTTTATAGAAAAAAGCTTTATTTACCTTAAAAAATATTTTCCAAATATTTTAAATATCTTTATATTATTACCTTTTCACAGCATAAAGTGTTTAAAAGTGTGTAATAAAAATGTTTTCAGATTATTAAATAATGTTAATATTTTGTTTTTTTGTTTACATTTACTGATGCATTAATTTATAGTACCATGAATAAATCAGTAAAAATTAGATTAAAATAAATATGTAAATAAATAATACATATAACAGTATAGTACAATAATAAGGGGAAAATGTAATAATTTAACTTAATATAAAATAAATATTTTCCAAATAATATTTTAGACATCTTTATAATATTACTTTTCACAGTGTAAAGTATGCATGTATAAATGTGTAAAAAACACTGTTAAAAATTATATCATCGTTTTAAATTATATCACAGTTTAATTTTGTTTTGTTCTTTTGTTTACATTTATTAATGCACTAATTTATAGTACCAGAAATAAATAAATGAAAATTGGATTGATTAAAATAAATTAATAATAAATAAGTACAAAAATAAGTAGGAAACCCCCCCGGAATAATTTAACTTGATAGAATTTTTTTTAAAATTCTAAAAAATACTGTAGACAATTTTATAAAAGTAATTTTTATCAAGTGCATAATAAAAATGTTCAAAAAAAGTAGCATGTCATAATTTTGTTAACATTTTTTTTTTTTGTCTACCTTTATTGATGCACTAGTTTATAGTACCAGAAGCCATGTATCTTGTACGGCTACACTAGCTACGTAATATTTCAGTAATTAATTGAATGCTATTTCTCCTAAACAGACGCTCCTCCAGAACAACGCCAGCGCTCGCTTCTTTAACGCCAAGCTGAGCGGGACGGACTGGCGCGTGGAAGACGTGTCTAGCTTTCTGTCCAAGGCTTCAGAGGACCCGCGTCCCCATGGTTCAGCGTACACATGGCGGGAAGTGTTCAACGAGACGGATCAGGCCATCCAGACCATCTCACGGTTCATGGAGGTACGCCTGTACACACTCGTCTTCATTACACAAACACAAAGATCAGATCTGACTGGCTTGTTCATTATAATTGACTTGACTGATAATGTCAATGGTTATGATCGCTGCTAATCAATTAAATGGTTCTGAGAAAACTGAATCTGTGTTTTCAGTTCATGTCTTACTTTTCTGGGTCAGTGTGTCGCTCTGTCAGATAAAGAAACACTTCTCAGTTCTCCACTGAATCACAGTAACAAATCAATTATGCTGCAAACCACCAAAGCAGGTCAAGCCAGTCCAAAGTTAGCCGAACTGACTGATTATTTCATTAAATAATCGTGTAATCTGGCCCTAATTTGTTTTTTATATCCAGAATTGCATCATTCGGTCAGCCTGACCCCGACTTCTTTCTGATAAACTGTTTATTTTCATTCTCCCCTGAAGTGTGTGAACTTGGATAAGCTGGAGCCGGTGGCTAACGAGGAGCGTTTGGTAAACAAGTCCATGCATCTGCTGGATGACCGCAAGTTTTGGGCCGGGATAGTGTTTCCTGACATGCAGGCCAACACGTCCGACCTGCCGCCCAACGTCAACTACAAGATCCGCATGGACATCGATAACGTGGAGCGCACCAACAAGATCAAGGACGGGTAGGAGACATGCGTTTCTGATTATGGAGAAAATAAGCAGGATTTTATCTGAAGTCTCTGAGAGCTGATGGTTGTGTTTCGCTGTAGATACTGGGATCCCGGTCCTCGAGCGGACCCGTTTGAAGACCTGCGGTACATCTGGGGCGGCTTCTCCTACCTGCAGGACGTGATTGAACACGGGATCATACGAGCTCTGACCGGCAGCAAAGAGAAAACCGGAGTTTACATCCAGCAGATGCCTTATCCCTGCTACGTGGACGACATGTAAGAAACAGCATTCTTCAGCTTTTAAACTGAACTTTAAATGAACTCTGAAACTCGGGTTTCATGCAAAAACAAATCAGTAACAATTAGGCTCTGTGCTGCATTGCTGTCTTGAAAGGGTTTTCAGTCTCTTAGATGCCACAGGTTCCCAAATATGATCGTCTTCATGCAAGAGATTGACCCCCATCCTAATATTCTCAAAAGGCAGCTTTATTTATTCATGTATATTTTCAATTTAAAATGTGAAAAATGATAAATGTGTGTAAAGTGTGATTTAGTTTTATTTAATTTAGTTTTATTTTTTCTACTCTACTTTCTACAAATTATTTTTATTTATTTAAAATCTAATTTGTATGATTTATTTATTATTTATCAATCAAATTTCTGTTATTGTTTGCTTATTTCAGTTTAAAATTATATACATTTTTAATTCATTTTACTTTAATATTTTTACTTTAATCCTATTTTTATTTTTTGTTTGTTACTTTATTTAAAAATCATTTATATTTATTTAAATTATTTTGTATTGTTTGTTTATTTTTTATTCGAATCAGATTGCTATTATTGTTTATTTCAATTTTTATCAATTTTTAATTCATTTTACTTTTATATTTTTAATTTACTTTAATTTTCCTTTTATTTATTTGTTTAAATCTAAATATGTATATTTTTATTCTCTTTACTGTAAAATTTATTTATTTATTTATTTAAATTTAATTATTTATTTAATTTAATCTATCTTGAAAATTATCTTTTTTAAATTATTGTTTTTTTTTTTTTTTTCATTTTTATCTAAACATTTCCCAGTTTGAAAACCCCTCTAATGCATTCAAAGTCAGCTGACTACTACGTTAGCTCATACCAACTGAAGTAAAACCTCAAAAGTGACCAATCTGGTGTGGTATAGATTTGATTTCAGTAGAGTTAGCATGTTGCCAAGCTAAGAATGATATTATAATAAGCATAAAATCACAAATAATGGGTATAATTGCCAATTATTAACTACACTGAGCTTATTTCAGTGCATTATGAGATTAAGAGATGCACATGATGCTGCTTTTGCCCTAAACTAGGTATCTTAGCAGATGTCTTTTGAAACGGACGTGCTCTTGCGTGTTTTATCAGCAGCGAATCAGCCATTGTTTATCTTCATGCTGAAGGTGTAACCCATCCTGTCTGCTCTGCCTTAGTTTCCTGCGGGTAATGAGCCGCTCCATGCCTCTGTTCATGACTCTGGCCTGGATGTACTCGGTGGCCATCATTATCAAGGGTGTGGTGTACGAGAAGGAAGCCCGGCTCAAGGAGACCATGAGGATTATGGGTCTGGATAATGGTATATTGTGGCTGAGCTGGTTCATCAGTAGCCTGATCCCACTGCTCATCAGCGCCGCCCTGCTGGTGCTCATCCTGAAGGTGCGTATTGTCAAAGACTGATATAAAAATATAACCCTAACAACTATTTAACATGGTTTTGTTTGTCACGTTTTGCTCAGATGGGGAATCTGCTGCCGTACAGTGATCCTGGCGTAGTTTACTTATTCCTGGCCTCGTTTGCGGTCGTGACCATCATGCAGTGTTTCTTGATCAGCACGCTCTTCTCCCGCGCTAACCTCGCCGCGGCCTGCGGGGGCATCATATACTTCACCCTCTACCTTCCCTATGTGCTGTGCGTGGCCTGGCAGGATTACGTCGGCTTTGGAGCCAAAGTAGTAGTGGTGAGTGTAAATGTTATTCGTAAATGTCATCTGCTTTGCCTTTTGCAATTACCCAGCGTCAGGGGTTTTCAATATTTTAGATGCTGCAGACCCCCAGATATATTCATTCTCATGCGAGCCGTCTACATAGTTTGTATAGTGTTATAAAGACCCAATTTATACTGTGAAAAAATATATTGTAAGATGTTTAAATTACTGTAGATACTGTAGATGTATTATCTATTGATTTATTTATTTTAATCAAATTTGTATTTATTTATTTTTAGCTATTTATTTAAATTTTAATTATTATCTTTTATTATTTAAAAAAAATATTTTTAATAACATTTTTATTAATTTATGTATTACCAATTTTTTGTATTTATTTTGAAATAGATTTTTGCATATTTTAAACTAATACTTATTTATTTATTGCGTATTTATTTTAATCTATTTATTTATTTAATTTATTATTTTAATTACATTTATTTGTTATTATCATTTTTATTTAGTTTTATTTTAGTATTTATTTATTTACTTACTTTTTAATTATTATTAACAATTTTATTATAATTTTATACACATTTTATTTAGTTAGCTTAATCAAATTATTTATTTAGTTTAGTTTTTATGCATTTATTATTATCACATTTTTATTAATTTATTTTAATCTATTTTATTGTTTATTTTTATTATTGTAATCGATTTTTATTTGATCCTTTTTTAATTTGTATGCATTTATCTGTTATAATCAAAATTGTTTTTATTTATTTTCAGTTTATTTAATTGTTTATTTTTATTATTTTAATCAATTTCTATTATTTATTTTCATCTTATTTTTTATTATTAATTTCTTATTACATCTTTTACACCCCTGACCTTTGCTGTTTAGAGGTGTTTCCCGTCATGTATTGAACGCCTCTGTCTCTCTTTCCTCAGAGCCTCTTGTCTCCGGTGGCGTTCGGCTTCGGCTGTGAGTACTTTGCTCTGTTCGAGGAGCAGGGTGTGGGCATCCAGTGGAGTAACCTGCTCTCCAGCCCCATGCAGGAGGACAGCTACAGTCTCACCACATCCATCTCGCTCATGCTCTTCGATTCGGTGCTCTACGCCGTCATGACCTGGTACATTGAAGCTGTGTTTCCAGGTACGTGGCTTTTAGAAGAGATGTACTTTCAAGACATTGACAGCTTTGGGAAGTTTCTCATAGTCTAAAAACGTCACTGTGACAGGTCAATACGGCATCCCGCGACCCTGGTACTTCCCCTTCACCAAGTCCTACTGGTGTGGAGAGAAATGTGGTGGGATTACATCAGCACCGACCAACAAGAAAGAAAATGCTGAAGGTAGAGGAATGAAACCAAAAATCTAACCAAAATCTGATATTTATATATCTTAATTTTCCTCTAATATACACTAAAGTTTTCAAGATGGAGCCAAACATCTGTTTGATCTGTTTTCTAGCTGTATGCATTGAAGAAGAACCGGCTCACCTGGATCCAGGTGTTTACATCGAGAACCTGATGAAGGTTTACAGCAACGGCAAACTAGCGGTGGACGGTTTGACTCTGGGTTTTTATGAGGGTCAGATCACCTCCTTCCTGGGTCACAATGGTGCTGGGAAAACCACAACCATGTACGACAACTCAGATCCTCAGATCCTTTTATATCTGATGTTAATAAAGTGAAGATAAGCTCAATATTTCTTGTTTTCTTAGGTCTATCCTCACTGGCCTGTTTCCACCCACCTCGGGCACCGCTTACATCCAGGGCAAAGACATCCGCACCGATCTGAACACTATACGCCAAAACCTAGGCGTCTGTCCACAGCATAACGTCCTATTTAGCATGTATGTTACACCAAACACAGATTTTAGGAGCTCAGGTTTTTTTTTGTGTATATGACATAAATAATAGCAGCTCTAAATATGGACCATATTCTCGTTCATGTGTTTCAGGCTCACCGTGGAGGAGCACATCTGGTTTTATGCACGTCTGAAGGGTTTGCCTGAGGAGAGGGTGAAGTCTGAGATGGAGCAGATCGTGATGGACCTCGGCCTGCCTCATAAACGCAAATCTCGCACCAACCAGCTCTCAGGTACGGAAAGCACATTGTGTAACAGCAGAGATTTTGCTGTACCATTTATACGATTTTTTCTTTTTATGCTCACCAAGGCTGCATTTATTTGATAAAAAATACAGTAAAAACAGTAAAATTGTGAAATATTATTACAATTTCAAATAACTGTTTTCTATTTGAATATATTTTAAAATCTAATTTATTTCTGTGATCAAAGCTGAATTTTCAGCATCATTACTCCAGTCTTCAGTGTCACATGATCCTTCAGAAATCAATTCTATATGCTGATTTACCGCTTAAGAAGCATTTATTATTAATATCAATGTTGAAAACAGTTGTGCTGCCTCATATTTTTGCGGAAACAGTGATACGTTTTCCCCCGGATTCTTTGATAAATATAACAATTTCATAAGAGCAGCATTTATTTGAAACAGAAATCTTTTGTAACATTGTAAATGTCTTTACTGTCACTTTTGATCAAATTAATGCATCCTTCAAATTTTCAAAATTCATGCACAGCAGTGTATGATCCATTTTTTGTTGAATTGCCAGCTAAAATGACTGTATTGTGGTATAAAAGTACTCATATACTGTGACTATGATGAAACGGTAACAGAACTAACTGTTACGGTCTTTACAGGAGGAATGCAGAGGAAGTTATCAGTAGCGCTGGCGTTTGTTGGAGGGTCAAAGGTCGTGATTCTGGATGAGCCCACAGCCGGAGTCGATCCTTACGCTCGCCGGGGCATCTGGGACCTGCTGCTCAAGTATCGCCAAGGTAGGCAGATTCTGTTTTAGTGAGCACCATCGTGTTGATCTTGTTAAAAACGTCCATTAAGTCGCGTGGCTTTACCTTCAGGACGCACGATCATCCTGTCCACCCACCACATGGACGAAGCTGATATCCTGGGGGATCGCATTGCCATCATCTCCCACGGGAAGCTGTGCTGTGTGGGCTCCTCTCTGTTCCTCAAGACCCAGCTGGGAACGGGATATTACCTGACGCTGGTGAAGAAGGACTTCGATCTCTCGGCCAGCTCCTGCCGCACCTCCAGCAGCACCGTCTCCTACTCCAAAGCAAGCCTCAAGAAGGTGCGAACGCTTAATATGTAGTTTGGCTATAAGGGAAACTCCATATTTATATACTGACCCAATCTAAAGTTTTCTTGGTGCCATATTTTGTGATTTTCATTGTCTCAGCAGGAGGATAGTGTATCTGAGAGCAGCTCTGATGCTGGACTGGGCAGCGACCATGAAAGCGAAACCACCACCATAGGTATATAGCTGGGTTATTAGCGTTAACTAAAACTATTCTACTATTTCATTAATTAAAATAAAGCTGAACTAAAATAAATAAATGTGAAATACATAAAAATGTTAGATGGAAAATTTAAACTAAACAGAACTGAACTTACTGAATCACTAAAATAACTAACTCAAATAAATAAAAAATGTAAAAAATAAAAAATAAATTAAAACTAAATATTAAATGGAAAACAAAAATTAGAAATGCTGATGAGCAAGTAATCACTGTACTTACTAACTAAAATAAAACTGAACTAATACTAAAACTAAAAGTGAAATAAAGAAAAATTAAAACTAAAAAATTAAAAATGTTGCATTGGCAACTAACTGAAATGAGGTTAAGCTGAAGTACTAAAATAAATAACTAAAACTAAAAATGGAATTAAGATCAATAAAAACTAAATATTAGATAGACAAAAATTATAAATCTTACCTAGAAATAAAAATAATTTTAACTAAATATTAATATTTAATAAAAATACTAATAAAAATGACAAAAGTACATAAAAAATTACTGGAAATGAATCTAAAATTAAAATATAAATATAAATCTAATTAAAAATATTAATAAAAATTAAAATACTATAAATAATACTAAAATAACACTGATATTTAGAGTTAATAATCTTTTAAAGTGATAGTTTACCCTAAAATGAAGTTCTGGCATTATTTACTCACCCTCATGTTATTCCAAACCCATTTGTTTTGGGGCAAAGCTCTAGTCATACACACATTTTGAATGTTTTGTCAACTCTTTCTGTATTCCAGACATCTCCTTGATCTCCAATGTGATTTTCAAGCACGTTCCTCCAGCCAGGCTGGTTGAAGATCTCGGTCACGAGATCACTTACGTTCTGCCTTACGAGTCAGCCAAAGACGGAGCGTTTGTGGAGCTCTTCCATGAGATCGACGACCGGCTCACTGACCTCGGCATTTCAAGTTACGGCATCTCTGACACAACCCTGGAGGAGGTAACGAATCATTGAAACCCCTTCAAATCTCTTTAATTCAGATCATTTCATGCAAGAATGTGACTAAAATTGGTTTGTATTTGATTATTTTGAGCAGATTTTCCTCAAAGTGGCAGAGGACAACGGTGTTGATGCTGAGATGTCAGGTAAAACCCAACACATTTTACTTTCACGGTTGTCAGTGCTTCATGTAAACATTTAGCAATAGTGTCTCTGGAAACATATGAGTCACTGTGTTTCTCCCGTTTTATCGTGGATCAGACGGGATCATACCTGCACGCAGGAACCGCAGACATGCTTTTGGTGACCATCAGAGCTGCCTGAAGCCTTTCACTGAAGACGACTTTGATTTCAATGACTCAGAAGGTGATCCAGGTAGTTACTTTACCCATCCTTCATCCATCCCACTTAATCTGAACCATCATCTCATGTGTTGAAGTTTGATGTATATGGTCTAGAGAATGGCCAGTGTTTTCATTTAGATTTTTTTTTTTTCATTTGAATCAGTGTTATTTTACACTATTGTTGTGATTAAAATTTAGAATTTTTTGCATTCGTTTTTACTTTTATAGTTTTATAGTTAATTTTGCTTTTATAGTTACTTTTATGTTTTTTAAATAAATTTTAGTTAATGTTTTAGTAATTTTGTTGTTTGTTTTTGTTGCTTTTATTAGATTTTTAAAAAAAAAAAAATTTTTGTATTTTTTGCGAAATTATAACAAAATTTAGAAGTATTGCCTTGGCAAATAACTAAAAAAAATATTTTTATATTTCATTTTATTGCAGTTGATGTTTATTTCAATTAGTGTACATTTTATATAAAAAAAAATATTTTAGTTAATGATAACAAAAATGATTTGAATGCACTTTTTTAACTATTTTTTTTAAATGTTATTTATTTATTGGAATTTATTTCATTTCTGTAATTCACTTCAAACTGTTCATTCATTTTAATGCTATGTATTCTTATTTTGGTGCATGTGACTGAAAATATATTATTATTTCTTTTGCTTATTATTTACTGGAAGATATGGCATTTGGTAAGCATTATTCTTATTACACTGTTTTTGGGTTGATGTGCACCTGCAGAATCTCGTGAGACGGACTGGTTGGGCGGCGCTGATGGTAAAGGTTCGTACCAGGTGAAGGGCTGGAGTCTGAAGAGACAGCAGTTTGTAGCTTTGCTCTGGAAACGCTTCCTGTACGCAAGACGTTCCCGGAAAGGTTTCTTTGCTCAGGTATGGTCTTCATACAATATTTAACAGAGCATTTGCTGTCTGTTTGCAGTTCCTTAAATGTAATATACTTAAAATCGCATCTTTCCAGATTGTGCTTCCCGCTGTGTTCGTGTGCATCGCTCTGGTCTTCAGCCTCATTGTCCCTCCCTTCGGAAAGTATCCCAGTCTCGCTCTGGAGCCCAGCATGTATGAGGAGCAGTTCTCCTTCATCAGGTACACGCTACCGTCCAAACATTTGAACCTGCTCTTTAATTCCCATGATTCTTTGAGAGTCTGATAACTGGTTTCTGACTACAGCAATGATGCACCAGAGGACAGACACACAAACAAGTTACTTGAAGCTCTGATGGACAATCCCACTTACAATGAACAATGCACAGACGAGCAAAACGCTGCGTGAGTCTATAAAAATTACATTTGCATCTAGAAGATACTTATATTTAACTGAGTCTTTATTTTAAATGACAGTCAACTATGAAAATTCCTGTAATTAAAATCCCAGCCCTTTATTTCAGTTATTTAGTTATTATCAGAGATATCGATTTATCTATTTATTGGTTTTTCAACATTTATCAATTATCAGAGATTATCTATATAGATTTGTATGGAAGCTAGTTTGTGCCACTGAATAAAAATTAAAAAAAGGTCATTGCAACTCACAATTATGACTTTTTTCCCTCCGAATTTCAAGAAATAAACTAGTTTAATTGTGTATCAAGAAGTCAGTATTGTGTGATATAAAGTCACAATTCTGATAAAAATTTAGGATTGCGAGTTTGTATGCAATTGTGAATTATAAAGTCAGAACTGTGAGATATACACAATTTAAAAAAATATCAATATTGGACTTTAAAATTCGCAACTACGTTTATATCTCGCAATTCTGAGAAAATAAGACAGCATTGCGAGAAAAAAGTCAGAATTGCAAGATATAAACTATCACAACTGTGAGTTTATATCCCACAATTCTGCCTTTTTTATTTGTTATTCAGTGGCAGAAACAGGCTTCCATAGATTTGAGTATCCAATAAGTTTAAAAAAAAAATGTGGGGAATTAAATGTGTTTTTTTTTGTGTGTGTGTGAATAGTAGCAAATCATGTCCAATTAAAGATGGAGAGTGGATGGTTCCAGAGGTTCCCGAGACCGTTCAGGACATATTCGTAAACGGGAACTGGAGTATGGAAAACCCATCGCCTCTGTGTGAGTGCAGCTGTGAAGGAAGGAAAAAGATGCTTCCCGAGTGTCCGCCAGGAGCAGGGGGTCTGCCACCGCCTCAGGTAGACATAGTCACCAAATACTTAGCAGTATCGCTTTATTATGTTTCAATGACAGTACAACCATCTCTTCTGATTCTCCTTAGATCAAAGCCACCACTGATGAAACCTTGCAGAATCTGTCAGGCAGAAACATTTCAGACTACTTGGTGAAAACATACGCACAGATTATTGGGAAAAGGTGAGTTAAGCCAATTCAGAAATAAAGGCTTGCTTGATGTTTCTGGTTTTCATTCTCCTGAACGTGCTTTAACTCTGAGTTGTGTTGTTTTGTCTGTTCAGCTTGAAGAACAAGCTCTGGGTCAACGAATTCAGGTAAACTTATCAGTTGAGATCTATTATGATGGGGAAAGGAATAATAATCCAGTGGAAGATTTGGGCCTCAAATCTGTTTCTGATTGGCTGTTTTGCAGGTACGGTGGATTCTCATTGGGTGCTAGAAGCTCTCAGGCCCTCCTCAACCCTGGTGATGAGATGACAGATGCCATCTCTCACATTCGTAACCGCTTCAGTCTTCAAGCGGTATGTCAACTGTGTTACGTTTATGGCTGATGTTTAAACACCAGCTAGGGCTCATAAACCTGAAAGCAGTTGTTGCCCAGTGTTTGGGATTTACCTGCCCTCAACCTATTTTTATTGCGCAACCCACAGGGAACCGCAGCTGACCGCTTTCTGGGAAGCCTGTCAAATTTCATCCGAGGTCTCGATACCAAGAACAATGTGAAGGTGAGTACACTGCATTCTGACTGGATGTATTTGTCTGACCTTACAGACATAGATGTCATGTAAGTTGTAAAATAAAGACTTCACAAGACTTACAAGTGCTTGATTATGTAAATGTGTCTTGGTGCGATTAATCCATCAATAGATTTCCTGGCAGAGTGTTAACACATTGTTAACAGTGTTAACACTATTTATAAACAGCTTTAGATATTGTCCAGTAGAAAATCGGCTAAACTTAAGGTGCCATTATATAAATTGCTTTTGTGAGGTATTTATGCCCTTGTTTTAAGTCTATATTGACTAATATTATTGATATTTAAATAATAGAAATATATAAAGAACTACAAGTACATAAATAATTTTATAATAAAAAAAAAACAATTTATAATATATATGTATAATATTTAAGATTATTATATACAATAATATTATAATATTTAATTATATATTAAATATTTTTATATATTTAAAAAATATATATATAATTGTTATTGTAAAAATTTATATATAAAATTGTTATTGTAAGTTGCAAATTCACTAAACTACAAGTACATAAATAATAAAATGTCAAAAATACATAAAACTGCATGTGTAAAAATGCAAAAAGAAAATACACATATTCACAGGTCTTAATATCTTTTATATGAAAGCATCTAAGAGGTGGAAGCTGTTAGAGACACAATGCAACGTTGTCAGTTGAGGCCAAAGTTAATCTATTTTTGTAGATGGGCAGTCTATAATTATGCCAGAGCTCATAAACATTGCTGATTGCACAGTGTCAAAGAGCTGTAAGGGCTTTTGTTGATCTATAAGAGCAAGAAGAGTGACATGACTGTGTCCTATTGCAGATTTGGTTCAATAATAAGGGCTGGCACAGTATCGGAGCATTCCTCAATGTCATGAACAATGCCGTCCTGCGTGCTAATCTGCCCCCTGGCCTGGATCACTCCAAATTCGGCATCAAAGCGTTCAACCATCCGCTCAACCTCACCAAAGAGCAGCTCTCACAGGTGGCGCTGTAAGTAACCATGAGCGCAGTTCACACTCCACTCCATTTGCACACACAGTCTTGATATCTCTGACCTTTGACCCCATCTGCTTCCCAGAATGACGACCTCAGTCGACGTGCTGGTGTCCATCTGCGTCATCTTCGCCATGTCTTTCGTCCCGGCCAGCTTTGTGGTGTTCCTCATCCAGGAGAGAGTGAATAAAGCCAAACACATGCAGTTCATCAGTGGTGTGCAGCCCTTCCTCTACTGGCTGGCCAACTTTGTGTGGGACATGGTGAGGATTTTGTAAAATGTTTTTCTCTAAACGTATCAACATCTCTCCAAATGCCATTTGACTGATTGCATGTTTGTCCTTCAGTGCAACTACATTGTCCCGGCGACCCTGGTCATCATCATCTTCGTCTGTTTCCAGCAAGAGGCCTATGTGTCCTCCACCAATCTTCCTGTTCTTGCTCTCCTGCTGTTGCTCTATGGGTAAGACGCAAAAGATCGGTCCAGTAGCCCTTACTATTTATTATACACTACTGTTTAAAAGTTTGGGGTCAGTAAGTTTTTCTTTGGAAGAAATTAAGCAAGAATGCATTCAATTAATTAAAAGTGTCAGAAAAGACATTTATAATGTTACAAATGATTTCTATTTCAAAGAATATTGTCTTTTGAACTTTCCAGTCATCAAAAATCCTGAAAAAAATAATGTTGCAGGGTTTCCACAAAAATTGATAAAAATGTTTCTTGAGCAGCAAATCAGCATATTAGAATGATTTCTGAAGGATCATGTGACACTGAAGACTGGAGTAATGATGCTGAAAATTCGGCGTTGTATCACAGGAATTAATTACATTTGAAAAAATATTTTCAAACAAGATACAGTTATTTTAAATTGTAATAATATTTCACATTATTACTGTTTTTACTGTATTTTTGATCAAACAAATGCAGCCTTTGTTGAGCAGAAGAGACTTCTTTAAAAAAAATCATACAGACCCCAAACTTTAGCAGATTTTTATAGACTATATGTTTGATATATCTAAAAATATGTCACTAATATGAAAGCTTTGGCCATGTGCATGTCTTCGTGTCCATCTAGGTGGTCCATAACACCCCTGATGTACCCAGCGTCATTCTTCTTTAAGATTCCCAGTACAGCATATGTGGTTTTGACCAGCGTTAACATCCTCATTGGAATAAATGGCAGCGTATCCACGTTTGTCCTGGAGCTTTTCGGCAGCAATGTAAGGTCATAATTATATATCTTACGTAATCCAATTGAAAAGAAGCCCTAAATTAACTGTGGCTGTTTCTCCTCAATGTTTTTTCAGGAGATCGGTGGCATCAACGACATCTTGAAGAACGTGTTCCTGATCTTCCCTCACTTCTGTCTGGGCAGAGGACTCATTGACATGGTGAAGAACCAAGCTATGGCTGACGCTCTGGAGAGATTTGGTGTGTATCATTCTCACAAAAACACTATTCAGTATGACTAATCAAACCTTTATTATCAGTTAGAATAATGTTCTTTTTAGAATGTTTGTTTAGAATTTCCGCTCTAACCAAACAGGTAGCTGAAAGTGTTTTTCCACAGATATTGTTTAAATAATTGCTGATGTTGATTTGGTTAGGGGCCCAGGTCAAAGTGACATCTAGTTGTGGGCATAACATGTCCTGGATCATTTCCATGGAAATGCATTAGGACTGCAGCTGCTCAAACACGTTTTCCTCTGAACATTATCACATTCTAAGAAACACATTTGTAGACCTTGGCATGTTTCCAAAACCTAGTGAGCTGCCTACTTTGGCAGTGTTTTTCAAAAGCAGTTTTAACATTTATAAATATAATTCATTCAATACCAAAAAATAATGATTAAAAAAGTTCAGTCTAATTAAACACTGACTGAAAACTGAACATTTTTAACCCGTATTTGTGTGTGCTGTGTATTTCTATACTTACTATAGCATTGCATTGTTACTTCAGCAGCATGTTTCTGCTTCTGCTTCTACTGACATGTTTGTGCATGTTTTCAGGCGAGAATCGCTTCCGCTCTCCTCTGGCCTGGGACATGGTGGGCAAGAATCTCTTTGCCATGGCCATAGAGGGCGTGATTTTCTTCTGCATCACCGTCCTTATCCAGTACCGTTTCTGCATCAAGGCCAGGTAATGATACTTTCATACCTCACTGTGCAAGACAAGGGCATGCAAAATTGTTTTAAATGAATGTAATACATGTCCTGTTTTGGTATTAATAGGGCGGTCAGCACTAAACTGAAGCCGATCGGAGAGGAGGATGAGGATGTGGCCAGAGAGAGGCAGAGGATCTTGTGCGGAGGAGGACAGACTGATATCCTGGAGCTCAAACAGCTCACCAAGGTCTGTGTTTTATATATATATATACATTTACTAAGGTGGCTCAAGCCAGTATTTGTCACACAGTAATTATTGCATCAGTGTTGTTGTTCAGTTCTATAATAATATTGCTCATTTTGCAGGTTTATAAGAGAAAGCAGAAGCCAGCTGTAGACAGACTGTGTGTGGGCATCCCACCAGGAGAGGTGAGATCATCTTCTTAGTAAATAAATAATAGCCTTTTGTTTAGTTCAGCCTGGTGTTGTATGATTAAACCGATGCTGATCAGGGTTTTGATGATATTATGTTCTCTCGTCAGTGTTTTGGGTTGCTCGGTGTGAACGGAGCTGGAAAGACGAGCACCTTCAAGATGCTCACAGGAGATTCTGTTGTCACTAGCGGAGAGGCCTACTTGGCAGGAAAGAGGTGCATAAATTAAAACAGCATTCATTTAATACTTTAAAACCGGGTTTGTGAGTTAATATGCTAGTGTAATCCTCAAAATAATGCTCACATTGTGTTCCAGTATGAGCAGCACTTACATAACATTTCAAAAATGTGTTTTAGTGACCTTTTTTATAATAGTATCAAACTCTTGGCTTGTTGTCTGCAGCGTGCTGACAGAGATCGATGAAGTGCATCAGAATATGGGCTACTGTCCGCAGTTTGATGCCATCAACGACCTGCTGACTGGACGAGAACATCTGGAGTTTTACGCCATTCTGCGGGGCGTCCCAGAGAAGGAAGTGTGCGAGGTCAGTGTTTAGCTGACATTGAGAGGGAAGTCTGACTGATAATGCTGCAACTGATCATCGAGGGATCTGATTGGTTGTTTGTTGGTCGCAGGTGGCGGATTGGGGTATTCGTAAACTGGGCCTGATGAAATATGTAGACAAAGCCGCAGGAAGCTACAGCGGGGGAAACATGAGGAAGCTCTCCACCGCTATGGCGCTCATCAGAGGACCGCCAGTGGTGTTCTTGGTGAGTGTGTGACTAACTTTATGATCATTTATTCAGCTAGTGCATCATAATCCAAAAATGCATCACAGGTTTGGAATGATTTGTTTGTAATGGAGAGCAGGGGAAAAGAAGGCTACATGTAAATAATAAAATGCAAATGCATAAAATGCAAAATAATATACAAATGCAGACGCAACTATACAATTGTGCATAATTAGCAAAAGTATAGCAAAATAAATAAAAAATAAATATAAAAGCTAAATATTATTGACATTTAAAAGGAAGGACAAATTATACAGTTGTGGATAGATAGCAAAACAAATAAAAGCTAAATAAAAAACTAAAAATAAAAGCTAAGTGTTATCAACATTTTAAAGAATGTAAAACAATTGTACATGGCTGTCAAAATATAGCAAAATATATAAAAGCTGAATAAAATAAAAAAGCTAAATATTATCAACAAGGAAGAAAGGAAGAAAAAAACTGCATAGTTATCAAAGTATAGCAAAATAAATAAAAGCTAAATAAAATGAAAAATAAAAATAAACACTAAATATTATCAACATTTAAAAGAAAGAAAAAAAATTGCTCAATTTAGCATAGCTATCAAAGTATAGCAACATAAATAAAAGCTAAATACAATTAAAAAAATAAAATAAAATAAATATTATCAACATTTAGAAGGAAGAAAATTAGCAATTTGGCATAGTTATCCAAGTATAGCTAAATAAATAAAAGCTAAATAAATAGAATACATATCTTAGGCCAACCACAGTGTGTTTTGTGAGGTGAATTAATTGGTAGCAAAAAGAGCATTAACCATCAAATTGGAGCAAAACCTGTGCAAAGTTATTGTACTGAAAAAAAAAAAAACAGACATAAAACCACCAAAAATGAGTCTCTTTCTTCTACAAACCCCCAAAAATACTGCATACGGGTCTATGTAGGTCATTTGCATTTCATGAACAGATCTTATGTGCTGTTAAGTGCTGTTGTGTAACAGATTGGCCGTTTGGCAGACCTCGTTTTCCCAGAACAAAAGCCATACCCACACATTGACACATTTTAATACACCACAAAGCGTTTAATTCCCAAGGAACTGGGTTGCACTTAGCAGTTAGTTAAAGCGAGGCGGCGCAGCGCTCCAGTTTCCTGGGGGCCGTCAGTCAGAGCGGAGGAACATGATCACGCTCTTCCCTCTCTTTATGGTGTTCTGCTTGTGTTTCCTGCTGAATTTGTGGGCGACGGTTAACCTGGCTGTTGATGTGGTTACAGGACGAACCCACCACTGGGATGGACCCCAGAGCCCGGCGGGCCCTGTGGAACTGCATCCTCAGCATCATTAAAGAGGGACGCTCGGTCGTCCTGACCTCACACAGGTGAGAGAGTACCTCAGTCAGAATGGCATATGCTTTGAGTTTGACTTCTTTGCATGACTTTGCTGTGTTTGTTTCTGCAGTATGGAGGAGTGTGAAGCGCTCTGCACTCGTATGGCCATCATGGTGAATGGCAGGTTCCGCTGCCTGGGCAGTGTGCAGCACTTAAAGAACAAGTAAGCAGTTAGACGTCAGGGTTTTGAATCATTCCAGAGAATCGACTCTTTTGAATCAGTTGGCTGAGCTCTTTTGCTGTGGCTGTTCCAGGTTCGGTGACGGGTACACCATCATCCTGCGGGTGGCGGGGGCCGATCCGCAGCTGGAGCCGGTGATGGAGTTCATCGAGCGGGAGCTGCCGGGCAGCACCCTGAAGGAGAAGCACAGGAACATGCTGCAGTACCAGCTGCCCTCGTCGCTCACATCCCTCGCCCGCATCTTCAGCCTCCTCTCCAAGAACAAAGAGCAGCTCCGCATTGAGGACTACTCCGTCTCACAGACCACTTTAGATCAAGTAAGAGAGCTTTATGGGACGTTCAGTGCCACAGTTTGCAACATGAATTGCTGAAGTCAGAAAACACACAAATGTGGCAAAAACTACTACACTGCTGTGCAATAATGTATATTTTTTTTAAAGAAATCAATACTTTTCTTTCCACAAGGATGCATTAAATTGATTAAAAAAAGTCATTTATAATGAAAGATTTCTATTTCAAATAAATGCTGTTTTTTTCAACTTTCTATTCTTTAAAGAATCCTGAAAAAAGCAAGTATCACAGTTTCCACAAAAATACTAAGCTCCACAACATTGATAATAATCAGAAATGTTTCTTACAATTAAAATAAGGAGAAAATTAAACCAAAAAGCTATTTTAAAAAATGGAGTTATTTTAAAAAAATAAATAAGAAAACATTTAATTAAGCACAAAAATTAAGCATTATAAAGTTGTCTAAAATGGTAATATTTTAATATTTTATAATATTACTGTTATAACAAGCAAAAAAATTAAATGAAGCAAAAAATTAAGTAAAAAAGCTAGTATTAAATTAAGTTATTTCATTTCACAATAATATGATTTTACTTTGTTTTATCAAATAAAGGCAGTCTTGGTGAACACAAAGAACCGCAATCAAAAACATTAAAACATCTTACGAACTTTTGAACGTTAGTGTAAATTAAAAAAACAAAAACAGAAGTTTGCTAAATAGCAAAAACTACAAATTTGCAGTAAAATACAAAGAAAACTAAATTACAATTACCGCACTATGTAAAGGTCATCAGTTGTGACTCAATCTGTTTGTTTTGTTCATTTCAGGTATTTGTCAATTTTGCCAAGGACCAAAGTGACGAGGACCACTTAAAAGACATTTCCATTAACAAAAACGATGCCATCGTGGACATTTCTCACCTGAACGCCTTCCTCATAGACGAGAAGGCCAAAGAGACTGTGGTGTGATCAGTGGATACAACAATCCACCTTCATGGGACTAGTGTCATTTTTTTTGTACTCTTTAGTTTTTTTTGTTCAATTTCAGCGGTGTGTGTTTGTGCCCACAAGAGGGCGCTGGACCTGAAACACACTACTGAAACAAACAATGCAAATCAATGCAAAAAAATAAAGAGAAGATTGAAGTAAAACGAACGCCGACGACAGCGAGGCCGAGCCTGGTGCTCGTCGCTCCATCGCGAGGAAACTTGAAGCTGTTCGCTCCACTAGCGGTGAATGTTTGATTGACAAGACGTTTGCGAAAATATCAATCAGACACTGCCAATGAGATCCAATTCAGGGCCGAAGTTCATCTCCTCATTTAGCGCAGGCTTCAAACTTTGCATTTCAGCAACGACTCTTGGTCTTTGTACTTTACTTTTTTAGATATGCATTTTAAAACTATACTCAAAAGATATTTTGATGCAACGACGTGCAATGTTTTACTATTGTTATTATTGTCAAGTGTTTGAAAGTGTCGTGCCTTGAAACAGCACTCCGCTGATGGACTGGAAGCGTGGAGTACACACTGTCATCATAGCTACGGTGGTATTTAAGTCTACTGTGAAGACGGATCGGACAACTTTAGAAGTTAATTGCATGCTTTTTACATGGATGCCATGTTTAGGCCTCCATCGTAAGCTCGAGCATGTTCCAGCTTTGTTATCCTGAAGTATTTCTGTGTGGGTTTCAACAGATGTTCGCTGATCTTGAGCCGAGTTTAGTGAGACTTCGTAGTTGTTTTTGTGTCCAAAATGGGCTGAAGCAGAGGCGAGTTCATATTGTGTGAAACTGTACAGAAACAAATCATGTCCGTGCCAAACCAGGTCAAGTGGTTTAAAATCATAGCAAATGAACGTAATATCAAGCAAACACGTTGGATATTATGGTAGTGGCTCTCAGCAGGCTACTAATTGTTACATTTTTGTTGTTGTTTTCTACATCATGTGATTTGAAACAAGAGTTTCATCGTACAATAAGGCCTTGAGAGACAGCTTTTTTTTTCTTCATAGAAATGACATTCATAGGCCTCTAGTACTGGAGTTAATATCTCAGGATGTGCCTCCTTATCCTAAATGCTTAAGTTTAGTTTATTATACCACTTTTATGACCAATGGCACCGCTGTTGTTCGCCCTACAGTGCGAAGTGACCAAAAGCAATGAGGTGCTACCGATTGAGTTTATTTTTCAAATCCATGAGGTGCTTTTTAGTCAAACACCCTCAGAAATTAAGCAACAATCTCTGCTGCACATTGAATGACGTGGAAGAAGAAGAAAAGGAAAATGTGTTGTCTTTGGTCCAAAATTGAAGCACTTTATAATGTTAAACTGGTCTTGACATTCATAATTCACAAACAGGACATTTTGTGTTTAACAAAAGGTTAATAGACAATTTTAGATGTCCCACCGTGGCCATTATTTTCTGTGTTACAATGTATGTGTTTACATTTTAAATATTAAAAAGCTATTTCAGTTACTCTTGTGTCCTTTTTATGTTTTGTTCTGTGAGTCGAAAAAAAAAGAAAAAAGAATTGCAATAAATAATGTTACTGAAATGTTAGTCCAAGACAAACTTTCTGGAGGTGTAGGCTACTTGTAGGATATATGCACTGAATTTAAATACATTAATAATATATGGACTGAAAAAATTAAAAAATACAGGGTTGAGAAACATGCAGCCAAACATGCAAAAATACAAACGTTTTTTTAAATGGTTAAAAGCATGTTTTCTTAAGTTAAAAGTTAAAAATTTCCACAAAGTGTACTTTTCTAGAAGTGAAAGGCATGGCATCACAATCATCATCCCATATATATATATATATATATATATATATTAGGTATGTAACGATTCACTCAACTCACGATTCGATTCACGATTTTGATTTCATGATTCGATTCGATTCGATTCACGATTTAACAAAATGAGATTTAAGAAAAATTCTAAATGAAATGTGTCCTTTTATTACTGCTCGGACAAAATGCTGCACGTTTCTTTGTGAAACTGAAATATAGCACAATAATAATATACTAATATAGCACTTGCATATTATTGCTCTTTTGTTGGTTTTGATTGCTTCTATTCTCCTCATTTGTAAGTCTCTGGATAAAAGCGTCTGCTAAAAAACAAAATGTAATGTAAATGTAAATAAGCAACACAAAAGAAATCTCTTCATATAAACAAAATAAGGCTTTGTCTGTGCTCTTTCCATTTAAAATGAGAGGCAACCACTTTTAATCACGATCCAAACAAAGATGCTGCATACATGCAACATGAGCAGTTTTTAATCTAAATTAGATTGTATAATTTCGAAATCTGAAGCATAAACAGAATGGTCTGACTTCAGTTTTGTGAAACTATACATAAAAAATATTTGCATGAAACAGAAACAGCAGATGAGCTGAATGAGACGCAGATTCACTCTCTGCCAGCAGGTGGCGCTATTGTATATACATACATATTTATTTATTTATTCTTTGATAACCGTAGTTTATAAATAATAAACCGACAGATTAATTGGTTGACTGACTGATCTATTCTAGAAAGGCTCTCTTTCCAAAACCCCGCCCTTTAAAGTCATGTCAGCCAATTACATGTCAGTAACACCAAATGCACAATGTGATTGACAGGTACATTTCTGATTAGATGAAATCAGCGCCGGTAGCTCACTTACTCTTATTTTTTCACATAAACAAACATATTATGGCCGTTATTTCAAAATCAGGTTTACCTGTTAACATATATGTGTGACAGCAGGTGTTGTTTACTTCAGCAGGTGTGAATGTTGATGAGGGCTGTTTCCTGCTGTTAGTCTCAGCGGGGATGTAGCTCAGTGGTAGAGCGCATGCTTTGCATGTATGAGGCCCCGGGTTCAATCCCCGGTATCTCCACTTTAGCTGCTCTGATTGATATTTAGTTTGTCTTGCAAAGTTATTTGGATTCTTACCACGACGGAAAAAACAATGATAATGACTTTAACAGAACAATCTATAACTTCAGTTATCTCTACAGGCTTATGATTTCACGATTTTCACGATTTTACCTCTAATGTCCACAGGAACTCCATAATGTGACCATAAAATGGACACTAAAAGATTTTCGCACTACTTATTTTTCTCGCTAGAAGGTGCTAAAGTCACAGCAAACGAACTCAATAATCCGAATCATTGTAGCGAATCGGTTCGTTCGAATGATTCGTTCAATGAACCTCTTCAAAGATCCGATTCACTAATTCCAGGTAAGTGTTCGCAGTGTCTTTTGAGCGAAATCTGAATTTACGTTTAATATTTTATTATCTTTTAATTAATATCACTATTGTCGATCAGGTTATTATAGATCACGTTTGTTTATTGTAACAATTTTGTCAACAACATAATTAACGACATTAATATGTTGATGAATCCCATGCAAGTCGAGTGATTCACAATTCCTTGTGAATCATATTAACCGAATCATTACAAAAGAATCTCTTCAAACGAGCATTCAAGATTCGTTCAATGACATAACGTTAACTAGCTTAACAAACGTAAAACGCGTCCTAATGTTAATGTATCTTCGAGTATGGACAGTCAGACTCCAGTAGCTCGCGATAATGTCACACCGAGGGAACTGGAGTGTGAAATATCTGATCCTAGTTCAATGTTTTCCCGTGTGACAGAAGAAAAGGAGGAGGAGGAAAGGACAGCTCCGCCTTCTTCACCTTGTCACGGAATTCACAAGGGAGAATTACAGCACGTCAGATCCTGAAAAAACAGATCCTAATCCATTTACTAACAGTAGCGGCTCGAGCGTGTTTATATGCATGCGTGATTGCTGCAGCTGACGTATCTTTGTTTGTAAGAGCGTTTATGCGTATTTATTACCAATGTGCAACTTTTACACCACATTCTTCGGAAATTGCTGCAGGACACGCTGATCGCGCGCTGCCAGCTCCCTGATTTAGCGCTGTTTCACGTGCGTTTGTGATTCTCATCAACTCAGGAATTATGGGATGCTGCGGTAGCACACAGGTAAGACATCATAAAACACAACACCGTGCAAATGGATGCTGATTGGCATCTGGAAACTTTTTGACTTGAACGGATGCATGCATTGCATGAAGTTATGAGTGTAAGAGCAAACACTCATATTAGTCACTCATGTGCAAGCAAGGCTCTTGTAAATCTATAAAAAGGAAGGGCTGTGCGCTTTATACTGGGAGCTGTTGAGCCTATCGCCTTTATCACACCAAAATAACGATAAATCAATGCAGAGCTTTGTTTGTCAACAGTGTAAAGCTCATTTCCGGGTTTCACTGAAAACTATTCAGGTGTGTTCAGACAGTCCCATCCCATTCATTCACTACGGTGCTTTCATAATGGTGTATTCCTGCTTTGTGCAGCTGAACTTTTCCCGAGTATAAGATTTTAGGATAAAATAGAAGCTTGCATTTTTTTGGAAACTGCGACTGGTCACCAGTGTTGTTATTTTTATATTAAAACTTATTAAAATAGTTATTGTGAATTAAAATAAAGTTTAAATAAAATAAAATAATGAAATAAAATATAAATATTAGATGGAAAACTTTAAAAAAAAATAAAAAAATAAAACAGTTAAATGAAAATTTTAAATGTTACCTTTGCAACTAATATAAAACATGTTTAAGTTGAGTAATAAACTACTAAATCTAATAATATATAGACATATTTAATAAAAACAAAAATTAGTAAAGGAAACAAAAGCGCAAAAAATGACTAAAACATTACACATAAGCATATAAAAAACATACATAAACATATGTGACCCTGGACCACAAAACCAGTCATAGGGGTCGATTTTTCGAAATTGAGATTTATGCATCATCTAAAAGCTGGATAAATAAGCTTTCCATTGATGTATGGTTTGTTATGATAGGACAATATTTGGTGGAGATACAACTATTTGAAAATCTGCAACAAAAAAAAATCTAAATATTGAGAAAATTGCCTTTAAAGTTGTCCAAATGAAGTTCTTAGCAATGCACATTACCAATAAAAAATGAAGTTTTGGTATATTTATGGTAGGAAATTTACAAAATATCTTCATGGAACATGATCTTTACTTAATATCCTAATGATTTTTGGCATAAAAGAAAAATCGATCATTTTGACCCAATGTATATGTACACGTATATATATAAGCACATAACAGAATTGCTAAAACTACAGTTTAAATGAAAATTTAAAATGTAAAAAATAAAGGTCAATTCAAGGCCTAGGTTAGGTTTTCATTAGGTTTTCATTATTTTAATTACATGCTTTTTTGTTGTTTACTTAACTAGTTATGTGTTGTGACAAAAATTAATATACAGTTATTTAAAATATAAAGTAATTAGATGGTACTTGATCCACAAAAATGTATTTATTTATGCATTCATGTATTTATTTAGCTATATTTTAATTTTAAGAGAGTTTGTATTTGTCACGTCAACTATGTCAACTTCCCGTTTACAGAAGACCCGCGAGTGGAAACCCTTAGAGCAGAGGAAGTGCACAGATATCCCATGGCTGCTCCTGTTCATCCTCTTCAATGTCGGCATGGTAGGAAATACAATTCACACATTTAAAAAATAAAATGCTACTATTGAACACAATTACAAATACAAGAACATTAAGTATGAATTATAATTATTATTCAGTTTAAACAATATTATTGTCATTGTCTGATGTTATTATTTTTTATTATACTACGGGGCCGTTGAATGCTTGAATCTGATTGGCTGACGAACGTTCTGAGGTGTGCAATTATTTTCAGGGAAACGCACGGCGAACGTAGTTCCAGGCAGCTCTTGACTGCATGCATTACAGTTCCGTATCACTTCGCCAAATGATTTCAGTTATTTCAAAAGGTCCTACAACAACAAAAAATGACAGATCATTTCCATGTTTTGCCACAAAATTACGCTTTATGTACGTAAAGCACATACTATTTCTCCCGCTCTCTCCCACCCTTACAGACACACACAGTTTACACACATGAAAACATACACGCTAATGTTGTTAGCGCTGCTCTGACGACTTTGTCAGTAAATAGTTTAGCAACTTAAAAGTACATGACATTTCTCACAAGCGAAGCGAGGTAACAACGGCACTGTTCGTGAGGAAAATGAACTTAAAGTTTCACCAGTAGGGACGCTGCTGCCGAACACTGATGAGAGACAGACTCAGAGAGGTAACGTTAGGCTAATTCACGCACGCTCAATCTCTCTCTCTCTCTCTCTCTCTCTCTCTCTCTCTCTCTCTCTCTCTCTCTCTCTCATAACTTAGTTATTAGCTGCATTTGTCTGTTATCAACGGCTCAAGCCTCAGTTACTAGGTCTAAAATGACGTTTTGGAATTAGCAACGGAGGCGATGGATGAGATGCGGAAGAAATAATCCTACTCACAATAGCGATTTAAGTACAAAAACCGGACGAATCCCTTGAAATATATCATCTGATCGATGTGTTGAGGTGTGGCAACCGTATTATAAACGGAATTGACTCCGGACCGTTGAATTATTAGAAAAATAATGCACACCCGAGGTGTAACGGTGTAACTCCGCTTCGCGTCGTGGCCGCATCACCACCTCAGGTGTGCATTATTTTTCTAATAATTCAACGGCCCGTCGTCAATTATTCCTTACTTATTGTATATAGTAGTAATAAGTATTTAAATGAAGTGTATTTAATTAATTGGCTCAACTTAAGTACTTGAATTAAATAGACAGCATGCTGTCTGTTTATATATGTGACCCTGGACCACAAAACCAGTCATAAGGGTCAATTTTTCAAAATTGAGATTTATACATCATCTGAAAGCTGAATAAATAAGCTTTCCATTGATGTATGTTTGTTAGGATCGGACAATATTTGGCCGAGATACAACTATTTGAAAATCTGGAATCTGAGGGTGCAAAAAAATCAAAATATTGAGAAAATCACCTTTAAAGTTGTCCAAATGAAGTTCTTAGCAATTCATATTACTAATCAAAAATGAAGTTTTGATATATTTACAGTAGGAAATTTACAAAATATCTTCATGGAACATGATCTTTACTTAATATCCTAATGATTTTTGGCCTTAAAGAAACATCAATAATTTTGACCCATACAATGTATTTTTGGCTATTGCTACAAATATACCCCAGCGACTTAAGACTCCTTTTGTGGTCCAGGGTCACATATGGCAAAAATACCTTTATATAGGTAAATAATTCACCTGAAAATCAGTTCCAATCAGGGGGCAGTTATTGCCCATTAATAATCTTTGCTACCGGTTGTGTTCCGTCTCCTGATCCTCATCTTGTGTTTCTGTGGCAGCTCTGCGTTTGTGGCTTTGCCATTGCGACAGGGGCCGCGTCCCGACTCATATCAGGGTACGACAGCTACGGGAACACCTGCGGTCAGAAGAACGCCAGAATCCCAGGAATAGAGCTCAGCGGTCGCGACCACACCTCCAGAAAGTGTGTGAGAGAACGAGCGGAAACACAGCTGCCGCCTCTGTAGATTTTACAGGTGTTGAGTGACAGTTTGTTCAATGGTTTTGTCACAGGTATGTGTTTTTCCTGGACCCCTGTAACATCGACATACTGAGAAGAAAGATTAAATCTGTGGCTTTGTGCGTCTCGAAGTGTCCAGATGCCGAGCTGAAGACTTATGAGGATCTCACAAATTTCTCTACAGTTAACGGTGAGCTCAGTGCTGTCACATTCGGCTGAATGTCCTGAAATGTGATTTATGCCTAATGGTGTTTTGTTTTTCTGTATTGGTTTCTCTAGGATCTGATTTGTGCTCCTATGATGTACAACCGGACTCGTATTCCTCTCACCCTAATAGGGCTACAAAATGTCCAACACTTCCTGTCCATCCGAGGTAGGCCATGTATTTAGTGCATGTGTGTGTTATTTTGGGGTCTGTAAGATTTTTTAGGAATGTATTTGAAAGAAGTCCTTTCTGCTCAATAAGGCTGTATTATTATTATTATTTTTTTTGTACATTTATATTTTTTTATATGCTTTTAAAATAAAAGAATATCTTATTTAAAAGAATATATATATTTTAAAAGGTAGTGCAGGTATAAAGTATATTTATATTATATAATATAGATGTTTATTAAATATTTGCACAAAAAAGCCACTGACTAGAGATGGCAAGTTGCAAATCATGATTCATGGCTAAAATAAAACTCTTGGGAATTTTAAACCAGAGCAGTCCCATCGATATTTGCACCCAAACGTCCAGCAAAGAAAACAAAAAGGTTTAGATTGATCGTTTATTGGTAGATTTGATAAATTTCCATTTAGACTAACCCATATTTTGTCTGTTTGTTTGTGTAGTGCATCCTTACCAGTGTTTCACCGCTGTGTGCCAGTTGACATTTCCTGCTACGCCAAGTTTGCCGAGGCCTTCATCACTTTTGTCAGTGACAACAGCGTGGTGCACCGAGTCATCGCTGGAGTCATGACATCCAAAGAGATCATCATGGGCCTGTGTCTGCTCGCTCTCGGTCAGCTCATTACACGGCACTCTTCTCTTGAAAAACTCAAATCTTCCATTAACGTCTCTTAAGTTTTAGCTTCATAAATAGAAAACCTGATTTGCATCAGTGCTATTTTAGTATCGAGATGCTATTATGTTTAAAAAAAAAATATATATTATCATCTAAAAATTAAGAAATATTAAACATTAAAATATTATATTAAAAATATTATTTTTAAGCAATTTACTCATATTTTTCACTAATTTATACATTTTTATTTAAGTTGTATTTATTTTAGTACATCAAACTAAATTAAAATGTTGCCAATGTTTCCTGGGCAACTAGATGAAATAAGTTTTATTTTATTTCACTTATTGTTTATTTTATTACATTTTCATTTAAGTTAGTTTTAGTATTCAATTTATGTTGTGTTTGCTTTTTATTAAACATGACTATATAGTTTTTATTATTTTTTGTGTCATTTGTAGTTATTTTAGTACATCAATTTAAACTAAATGAAAATGAGAAATTTTTCATTGGCACTTAGCTGAAATAACTTATTTTATTTCACGTGCTGCTTATTTTTCCATTTCATTTAAATTCAAGTTAGTTTTAGCCTTTTTTATTTGTTTTTCTCAATTTTATTAGTTTTTGTCATTAAACGTGACTGTAGCTTTTATTAATTATTTCATTTTTAGTTATTTTACTACATCAATTTAAGGTTTGTTACATATAAACACAACTTCCTTTTTGTTGTGTTTTTGTAATGGTATTGCTTTGTTGTTGTTTTTTTAATTAAAATGATTTGTTTTTTGTTTTTATTAAATGTGTGTATAGTTTTTATTAATGAATAGCTTATTAATTAATTGATTTTGATTTTATTTCATTATAATTTTCATTTTATTCATCATAGTTTTAAGAATTTTTATTAGTTTTTGTTTTTAATTAAACCTCTGTGTAGTTTTGATTGAAAACTAGCTGAAATAAGATTTATTATATTTAATAGTTTTATTTTATATTTAATAGTTTTATTTTATTTCAGTTAATGTTTTTATTTGAAGCGTCAGTGGTCAGAAGAGCGAGGTTTAAAGCAGCGTTCTGTCTCTGCTCTGTGCTGCAGTTCTGTCTCTGATCCTGATGGTTGTGATCCGCTACATCTCCGTGGTTCTGGTCTGGATTCTCACAGCCGTTGTGGTGGTCGGGTCAATTGGTGAGTCTTTCGTATTTCATAGAAATAAATGCCAGGGCCATCAGCCGCTGTGACTGGCTGCAGGTCAGAGTGAGCCGGTGATGTGTGAGGCAGCGCTGTGTTTGTGGCAGGTGGGACGGGGATCTTGTGGTGGCTGTATGTGGATCACAGTAAATCTGTGAACCCCACTCGACCAGCTCTGGAACTGGAGGTGGCCAAAGACAACCAGAAAGCCCTGCTCATCTACGCCATCGCTGCCACTGTCTTCACTGTACGTTTGAGGTCACGTACTACTATATATAAAATTAGTTTAATATGCAGATACGTAATATTGAATAACGGTGCACCTCAGGTGATTCTGCTGCTGCTGATGTTCTTCATGAGGAAGCGAGTGGCGCTCACCATCGCTCTGTTTCACGTGGCTGGTAAAGTGTTCACTCATCTGCCTCTGCTGGCCCTGCAGCCCTTCTGGACCTTCCTCACGCTCATGCTCTTCTGGGTTTACTGGATCACCGTGCTCCTCTTCCTCGGATCCGCAGGTCTGTCAGAGCAATCGAATGAAGGTCTGGGGTGGGCGGCATTTCTGGTAGTCACGGTATAGCTTCATATCTCTATTGTTATGTATTTGCTCCAGAACTACACAAAATGTAGACCATGACACTCATGGCATTTTTCCAGTTTTGTGTGTGTGTGTGTGTGTTTGCATCACAATCAAAAATGCTTATTATTATTATTATTATTATTATTATTTTTATATATTATTTATAATATATATAAAATTAAAAATATATGTATAAAATTAATGTAACTGTTATAATAAATACATAACCTTTATTATATATATATATATATATATATATATATATATATATTTATATATTGTTTTTAAAATAAAATCTAAAAATTACATTTTTACAAATGTACAATGTACAAATGTTATAATAAATACATAAATAATATGTATTGTGTATATTTTTATACTAATTTATTTAATATATAGTTTTGTCTTTATGTGTGTGTGTGTGTATACACACAATATATAATGTTTATATAGTGGAGTTGTATAATAATTGTACATAGTATTAGTTATATAGTAACTGTGTATATAAAAATGTAATTAATTAGTGTATATGCAAAAATTGGTATAAACATTTCCATTTTATTTTTTTTTAAGAATGTACAATATTATATAGTTTATTATTTTTTATATTTCATTATATGTGCATATATTGTATATATAATTATATATACATGCAGTGTATATATTAAATTTGTAATAATTATATAATAATTTACTAATCAATAAAAAATTAAACTTACTAACTCTAATGGCATTTTGCTTAAGTTTACATCTGAAACGCTATTAAAAAATTTGTCTCTTTTTCTCATACGCATACAAATGATCGCTTATTTTATTTTTTTTTTTTATCTCAGAAAAAATATTATCTCAGAATATATTATCATAAATATATCATAAACGTTCGTTATATTCCCCAGCCTTAATTGGATGGTTGTTTTACTATATTTCAGTGTTTCTCCAGGAACAGTGTTTGAGAGATCTGTTTTCCCCACAGGAAGTCCAGTGCAGAATAACCAGACGGGTCTGGTGGAGTTTCGTATGGACGGGCCGCTGCAGTACATGGTGTGGTACCACGCCGTGGGCCTCATCTGGATCAGTGAGTTCATCCTCGCCTGTCAGCAGATGACCGTAGCCGGAGCTGTTGTCACTTACTACTTCACCAGGTCAGAGGTCAAAGGTCATTCACTTTCCTCCATCTGTTCATAAAGGACAACAGTCGTGAGTTCTACTGTTTCTCTGTCTGATTGTAGAGATAAGTCTCAGATGCCCTTCACGCCCATCGTGTCGTCTGTGCTGCGTCTGATGCGCTATCATCTGGGCACCGTGGCGAAAGGAGCCTTCATCATCACTCTAGTGGAGATTCCCAGACTCATCCTCACCTACATCCACAGTCAGCTCAAAGGAAGAGTCAGTCACCATCAGCTCATCTTCATGTCGCAACAGATTTGGTTTCAAATAGAAATCTTTTCTAACATTATGAATGTCTTTACATTCACTTTTGATGGATTTAATGCATTCTTGATGAATTAAAGAGCTGAAACTCTTAAACTTGAGGCCTGTTTTGTTGCTGTAGGAAAACGGCTGTGCGCGCTGCATGCTGAAGGCGTGTATCTGCTGCCTGTGGTGTCTAGAGAAGTGCCTCACTTACCTGAACATGGTGAGTCTTATGCCACAAATATATGAATTCATTTGTTGTAATTCGATGCATTTATCATGTGGCTTTTCTTCAGAACGCATATACGGCAACGGCCATCAACAGCACCAACTTCTGCACGTCTGCGCGAGACGCTTTCTTCATCCTCGCGGAAAACGCTCTCCGTGTGGCAGCTATCAACAGCGTCGGGGACTTTGTGCTGTTTTTAGGAAAGGTATTTATTCACAGATTCGCAACTTCCCTTTATACTGCGGAGAAATCAGCGTTACTTTAGTAAATATTTATGTGCCATTTATAGTATTTATTAACATTTTTATTTAGCTTTTATTTTTTTTAATTTTCATTGTAATTTTGGTTTGTTCCTTTTTCATATTTATTTTATATACTTCTATATAGCTTTACTATATTTTAATTTCTATTTCAGTTTAGTAATTTTAGTACTTATATATCATTCCAGTTAGTTTGCAATGCACCATGTATTATTTTTAAGTTTTAAACAATTTTCTTTTTTCCCCCCATTTAATGGTGTTTTTTATCTAATATTTGTTATATTATTACACTTAGTTAAGTTTCAGTTAACACAAACTTTTTAATCTGAGGTATCATTTATGTCTGTAGCACAACGTGGGACAATTTATGTCCTAAAGAACCCTAAACTATAAGCATGGTTATTATTGTTAACTAAAAACAAATATATATATATATATATATATATATATATATATATATATATATATATATATATATAAATAAATGAATGTGTGTGTATGTATGTGTGTGTGTATATATATATATATATATATATATATAATATTAGTGGTGTCAAAATTAGCGCGTTAACGCATGCGATTAATTTTTTCTGATTAACGCGTTAAAAATATTTAACGCAGGGGCGGGGCTAGGGTTGGCCACCCCATTTGCAACTGCTGCCTCTGTCTCTTTTTTTCTTGAAAAGGATTGCGTTTATTTAGATGCAGAACGTCTTTATGACCACATCAAACGGGAGACGTTTCAGACGCGCTCTAACTTCGCCTCAGCGCCAGGCGCGAGTCAAGCCTTGAGCGGAAAAGATACTGTGCTTGTAGCGCGCGCTCTTCAAATACACGCACAAAGGTACCGGCGCGCGCTGTAGCCTGTATCATTTCATACCAAACAGCGAAAGAAACTATGTGCATGCAGTGTCCTAGTTATGCCGTCAGTTAAGGCATGAAGTTACCAAAAAGGTGATTAAAGCTGCCTTAAAGGTGCCGTTGGAGATCTCGGAAAATGCTAACTTTAGCCTGATAGCACTGAAAGCGAATGTCCCACCCTCCCTGCAATCGCCATTCAAAGCCACGCCCCCTGAACATAACGCTCAAAGAGCAGAATACCAGAGACAACATTAAATTACTACAATAGGCTACATCAACGGTCCAGTTCAAAGCAAGCATATATGTTCCATACAAAGGGCAATTAAAGTGTGCTAGACGTGAATTTAAATGGTATTTATTTACAGAGGTATATTATGTCACACTTCTCTGAAGTAGTTCGTCTGTGTGTGAAGATGCTGGCGCAATCCGTGAATGAATGTTCGAAGTGAAGTAAACTTCAGCAGTTTCCCCTGCTCAGGGAGTAAGGGGTAATAAAGACACTGTGTAGGAGCATGTCAATCGGAACACAGTTCATGCACGTGACTCTCTTCTAACGAGCTGGTTATCTGAATCGAATTGTGTTAACTAAGTGAGACATGCAAAATATGCAGAGTGGGGAGCGCGAAAGGACTGGAATTGCAGAACCGCTGGGCTACATCATGTGTCATTCACCGGTCAGAAAACTTTATAGCACAGTTAATTAAGTACTACATTACCAGGAAGGAAGATCGGGTTGTTGATGTTTGCCTGCCATTCTGCTCTGTCTGCAATAGCGTGCGTGAGCGCTGATGATGTGTCATGTCTGCGAACAGGGTGCGCAAGTGCATAAATACATACGTTGACAGGCAGGTAGGAGAGAAAATTAAAACGCTCAGACCGAGTGTTTTGATTGGGCGAACATTTCTTGGTCCTACACCTTCCACAGAATATATAAATACAGATAAATACATTTAGACCACTTAACTTAATGATTGCTATCAGGATGTGAAGAGACTTTCAACCAGAATAACAAAAAATGTTTCTGAAGACAATCACCTATGATACCTTTAAAACTGCGTGCATGCATGCAATATGTTATATATGCGTCACATTTAAGAACATGCCTCTGAAATGGTTTTAAAAAACTGTCCTGAGGCACCCCAGCACTGTCTCCCTCATCTAAAACACCCGATTCAACTCGTCCGCTCATTAGTAGAGACTTTAAGACCTGAAGTGGGTCAGAAAAGGTAAAGAGAGTTGCATGTCAGATCCACGTCATGTTCAGCAGCAGCAGCTTTTAAAGCTATAGCAGGCAAATAAGCTAATAACCAGCTGCTGTGATGTCTATTAATGCAAGAACCAAAGAAAAAAAAGAGGAAATCAATAACTTTTATAGCTTTAAGGGGTTCATCTATATTTAATTTAGAATTTAGTGTTTGGTAAGTATTCATTTTCTGTATATTTCTGCTGAAGCGCACAAGTAGCTAAATGTGTAATTTATTATAATAGGTTCATGTGATGATTGTTTTAAGTTCACTTAAATTAGAAGTTAAGTCTAATAAATGTTAAAAATTTATAGATCTAAATTATACTGTAATGCTGACTGGCTACAGTCAATGGTTAAATATTCAGGGGAAAAAACTATTTTATATCAGTAGTATTGATATCAGTGATGCTGGCCTTCAATCATAAAAAAGATGCCATTAAAGAAATATTAAAAATATACTGTCTTTATGTTGTTTGTGCATTGTACATTTGAAGATTGAATGTGAAATTATTGCAATATAAAAGTATATTTAAAAACTTTAATGTTAGGTAGAATTAATCGCGATTAATTTTAGAAAAATGTGCGATTAATTAGTTAATTTTTTTTAATCGATTGACAGCACTAATATATATATACACACACACACATATACATATACATACATATATATATATATACACACACATATACATACATACATATACATATATATATATATATATATATATATATATATATATATATATATACACACACACATATACATATATACACTTTTTTTTTTTTTTTTTTTTTTTACTTGAAATGAAATAAAACATTAACTGAAATAAAATGAAAAAAAAAAAAAAAAAATTTTATTTCAGCTAGTTGCCAAGGCAGTATTTCTCATTTTTGTTACAAAAAAATTTGAATAAAAAACTGAATAAATTAAAACTAATAAATAAAAATTCATTCTATATAGAGACAAAAAAAAACCCTAATAAAATCACAAACATTACAAAAAAAAAATTACATTACTAAAATTAAAGTGAAAACAAAATAGAAAATTTAAATCTAATTTACAATTTTAAAAATGGCATGATGTATTAATGATGCTAAAATTGACTAAAACTGTGATTCTAGACCAGAGGTCTCAAACTCAATTCCTGGAGGGCCACAGCTCTGCAGAGTTTAGCTCCAACCAGCTCCAACTCACACCTGCTTGGAAGTTACTAGTAATCCTGAAGACCTTGATTAGCTGGATCGGGTGTGTTTGATTAGGGATGGAGCTAAACTGTGCAGAGCTGTGGCCCTCCAGGAATTGAGTTTGAGACCACTGTTCTAGACGGTCTGACAGTTGTTTCTCGTGTCTGCAGGTGTTGATCGTGTCATGTACGGCGTTTGCGGGCGTCCTGTCGCTGAACTATCAGCGTGAGTACACCGTCTGGGTGCTGCCGCTCATCATCGTGTGCGTCTTCGCCTTCCTGGTGGCCCACTGCTTCCTCTCCATCTTTGAGATCGTAGTAGACGTTCTCTTCCTCTGCTTCGCCATCGACACCAAGTACAACGACGGCAGCCCGGGCAGAGAGTACTACATGGACAGGGCCCTGATGGTGAGACAGTTTCCCTTTCATTTCCTCTGACCTCAAGGTCAAGGAAAAAGTCATTTATATGAGTCTTGTGTTGTTGTATATCACATTAAATATGTTGTTGGTGTCTCTCTGTGATCATTCATGTAGGAGTTTGTAGAAAACACCAGGAAAGCCACAGAGCGGTACGACAAAGTAGAAGGAGAGAGTCGGGAAATGAAAGCCATGGTGAGTTTCAAAGGACAATTATTATTGTTTCTTTTTTTTTTTTCAGTTGATCAGGTTTCTCATCAAAAACACCTTTTTAATGCTGTGTTCCAATCAAGTTTGATCTTAAAGAGGTAGTTCACCCAAAAGTGAAAATTGTCATTTACTCACCCTCATGTTGTTCCAAACCTGTACGAGTTTCTTTCTTCTGTTGAGCACAGAAGAAGATATTTTGAAGAATATTGACAGTAGCCATTGACTTCCGTAGTATTTTTGTTTCTTCCATACTGTGGAAATCGATGGCTACTGGTTTTGGTTACCAGATTTCTTCAAAACATCTTCTTTTGTGCTCAACAGAAGAAAGAAACTCATACAGGTTATGAACAACATGACAATGTGTAAATGTTGATCATTTTCATTTTTGGGTGAACTATCCCAATTAGACTTTTGGAAGCTGGAAATTCTAGCAAAACAAGCACAGAATTAAATATACATTTATTTATTATATTTCAGACTGGAGGTACACTGGCTTGATGAAGACCAGCGCAGTATTACATCAACTGACACTCCAAAAAAGTGCTATTGAGATGCACAAAAGCTTCTCTTCAGGGATTACAATGTGACAGACATCTGTCATCAAGACTGCAGGGCATTTGACATTAGAAAAGCTCTAGGACAGTGAGCTGGGTACATGCACAAAAAAACAACAACACAACACAAACTGGATGTAGATGTCTGCAGTGCTAATATATCTGCTCCTAATTTTTTTTTTTATCAAAAAAAAAAAAAAAAAAGCTTAAACTTGCATGGAACAAGACTTGAGAGGTTGAATATTTGCAAGTTATTTAAAGTAAAAATGTAGGAGCATAAGTATCAGTTTTTCTAATAGCATTTTTATTTGTATTATTAGATTAGGGTAGTAAATTTTATACAGAAGTTATGGACTAGCAATAGCTGCCTTAGTGTTTTAGATATGTTGGTTAAAAATGCAATGTCATAAACTCCTGCTTTAGTTATCTAACTTTATTTTTTAAGGTGCTTATTTTGTTTGTCCCTTGATTTTGAAAGATTTTCATTTGTAACGGATGTGAAATCCACTCCTGTCTGCAGAGACTCAAACCGTCATTGTTTTTCTATGTAAGCAATATCATTGGATCCCCTCTCCTCAGTTTCAGACCAGTTGAATTATTCCTTGAGTGTGATTTTATTATTCTTGAGTAGTTCCTGCTTATATTTTCTCTGATGATTTTGTTTTATGCAGCAGTATGTTAGAAGCAAATATATTTTGTTCTCAGCTTCTAAATGAACAGCATAATAATGATTGTCATTTCCCTCGTGCCAATAAGCTGAAGTGTGTAATTTATACATCACAAACAACACTAAATGGAATTGCAATCTGTTTGTTTGAGAAGAACAAGACTCTGATGGCTTTTTTGTCCCAGCAATCAACAAAAAGTTATTTGTGCAATTTCATTTAGTGCAGAAATTACACATTAGCTTCAATCAAGTGCATTTGTGTGAAAGGAAAATTTACTTTTAACTACCATCTTTAAACACTCCATTCAATAAAACCAAAGAGACGTGCAACATGTTATTGATTCATTATTGTATCAGTGTTCATAATGAAAGTGAGTGAAGACTGAATGAATGAAAACACAATATCGAGATATCCAGAACAAATTGAATTTACTAAAGGATTCAATGGGCGGTTTACCAAATGAATTGTAATTTGACAGACTTTTAACAGATTAAATACAGATTTAAGAAGGCAGGTGAGTTTTGAGATGTTCCTTTAGTTTAGGTATCGTGGGCTGCTCTTTACGACACAAGTGACAGCGCAGAGGCAGCTTCAGTAAGTCACTAGTGCCTTCTTTCACCGTCACTTTCCCATCATGCTCCAGCATCGCAATGACATCTGTGGAAAGATAAGCATGAATGCTTTGCTTTATTATACAGGGGAATGCTTGTTTCTCTAAACAGCTTTTAGAGCTTTTTTCATTTTTTAAATAATTTATTAACAGTATCAATCTCTCAAAAAGGAACATTTGCTTGAACATATACTCTCGCTCTCAGGCCATTTAAAGATGTAGATGAATTTGTTCTTCATAGGAACGGATTTGGAGAAATTCAGCATTACATCCCTTGCACTGCAGTGAATGGGTGCCGTCAGAATGGCAGTCCAAACAGCTGATAAAAATACCACAATAATCCACACCACTCCAGTCTCTCCATTAACATCTTGTGAAATGAAAAGCTGTGTTTTTGTAAGAAACAAATCTATTATTAAGACATTTCAACTTTACACCATTGTTTCAGGTCAAAATACGAGTCCACAATCCATAATAATGCTTCCTCCAGTGAAAAAGTCCATCCCCCTCCCACATCGAAATCCACCCACTTATTTATTTAGAGCTGTTTTGGACTGTTTTCGCTTGCAAACAGTGCTTGATCTGTGCAGATTTCCCTCATGATTCAGACAAAATGACTATTTGACTGGAGAAAGCTATAATATGGATAGAGGATTTGTATTTTAGCTAGAAGCAACAGTCTGAAATCAGACTGTAATCAGAAAACATCTCAATCATAGATTTGTTTGTTTCTTACAAACACGAAGCTTTTCACTTCACAAGATGTTAATTGATGGACGGGAGTGGTGTGGATTACTGTGATGTTTTTATCAGCTGTTTGGACTCTCATTCTGACGGCACCCATTCACTGCAGAGCATCCATTGCTGAGCAAGTGATGTAATGCTAAATTTGAGCCAAACTCATCTAGATCTTGGATGGCCTAAGGTTGAGTAAATTGCCAGCAAATTTTCATTTTTCAACTATTCCTTTAATGATTGACATCTATGTGATGGAGAAAGTAATTACATTTTGATTAAAGGACTACAAAGACATTTATCTTTAATTTTGAATAACCAGCTCTTTTTGTGTATGATGTACCTTGAGACTCCACAAAATAGTCAGTAGTGAAGGAATTCCAGTGTTTCTTGTTCTTCAAACACGGCGAGTCAAAGTCTTGGCTGATTACGTGCAGGTGGACATGACTGAGAAGAAATAAACATCCTAAACATTTCATTCACGAGAAGCCCTGCCCTCCCCACATCAACAGCCAATCAGGATGCAAGCGTCTGTACCTCATGCTGGGGATGGCGTGATATCCCATGCGGAAGCGCAGTTTGTGAGCGTCAGGGCACTGCTGCAGCATCTGATCCCCCACATGCTGCATGTGTTTGAGCAGCTCGATGTGCTCCGAGCGCAGAGCCTTCAGGCTGGAGATCGAGTCCCACGGCAGCACCAGCCAATGGTACCGTGCCTTTGGGTACTTGTCCTTGATGACCACAACCCTCTCATCTTTATACACCTGAGGATAAAACTGGCAGCTGTTAATGTATTTTGAATGTAATTTGTTGCAGTGACACAAAGCTGAATTTCCAGTCTTCAGTGTCACATGATCCTTCAGGAATTATTTTAATATGCTGATTTGCTGCTCAAGAAAAAAATTCTTATCAATGCTGCAAACAGTTGTGCTATTTTTTGTTTTGTTTTTTCAAGATTATTTAATGAACAGAAAGTTCAAAAGAACAGCATTTGGACTAGGAATCTTTTGTAATGATATAAAAGTCTTCAGTTTTAATTTTTGATTCATAGGATTCAAAAGAAATGAACAACTTATACCTGCATCTCAGGGTCCTGCATCGACACTTTAAGCCCTTGGCTCCAATGGCCAGCAGATTCCTGGGAAACAAGAAGGTTTGCAGTGTTTTAGTCTACAGTGAAAACAAACAAAAAAAATCTTTAATATAGACCTTCAAAATTTCTCTAACCAGCTCAGAAACTTTGTTTTAAATTTAAAAATAGGCAAAAAATACCAGTGCAATACAAAACTACTTTTTTATAAACTATCATATAATTGAAATTTATTGCAAATTATTGAAAATTCCTGACCAAATGAAACTCACAGATTTATCGGATCCAGATGGCAGTGTCTTTTTTGGCGGAGGTGAATCGTCTGACATTCTGTGATGGTCTGATGTTGTGTTCGCAGGGCTCTTAATCTTCTCTCTGTTCCCCTCAGAGCTCATCTGATAGGCTCTTTTTGAAGGTTTGCTCAGCTCTGCGGCAGATCTGGGTGTGGATGTGTCCTCAGTGAACCTCACTGTGTAAGGATACTGCTGATTGACCATGTAAAGTCTCTGGCCCGGCTTTACGGTCACCTGATTGTAGAGGTGGGCGACATGTGGTTTGTAGGATGTTAAGACCAGTAACCTGTGCAATACAGCCTCAATTACAAGAGAACAGGACATCTGTGGACAAAATAGGTGTGCTAGATGATGAATAGCACATAAATGATGAGTGTGCTGTACATGCTCTAAAATGTTAAAAATATATTGCTTTTCATTACTGTGTTCTAATTAGAATTCTGCCTTGTGTTTACTTAGTGAAAATAATGTGGAATTCTGATTTGATTATTTTAAACCAGAACTGTACTATACATAAATGTTTGAATTAAACATTTTAGTCTATTGCACAAAACATCTGTTTGACTGAAATTATGCTTCTGATAAAAAATACTGAGATAAATATGGAGATACAGTTTGTAAAATACTGTGAAAAACCTGTGTTTGCTATTTTGATGACACTGTACCTGATTGCCTTTGCCCACAACCACATTGTCCACATTTGTAGGATTGACACCCAACTGTTAAAAAGTAAACAAACGGTTCAAACATGCAATATTATAATCTGCAGATTTCCTTAATATTAAAATATCTATTATATTATAAATTATACTAATATTTTCTTTGAATATTTACTATAATATTCTAGCATGCCTGTTTAACAGTGATAAATCCTCTGTTGCAATCAGCTCTCAATTCAACTGCAAGAAAATAAAAACATATTAGTTGTAGTTTCTTTAATAAAACCTGGATCTCTCAATTGCTCATATGGAATAACATTTCTACCTTGTTCCCTTGAGCACTTTTTGTCTTTTATCTTAGTTTCTGGCCCTCGACCCAGAGTCACGGATTGTTGGTGATGAAGCTGGATGGGTTTGTGTGAATCATCTTCACTTACTAGTAAGCACACAGGCATCTCCCTGAAAACACAGAATGATTCAGTTTGATTCTTTCTGTCTACAGTGCTTCTCTAAACTCAGCATACATCCATCACTTACCCTGCTGGTGTAATATATGTAGAGCAGAAAGTGTTGCAGTTGAAATCAAAATACTGGGAGCTGAACACTGCAGCACGTGACTCACGATCTTCTTCATGGACGTCGAGTAACAAACTGAAGCGCATTTACTGCCACCTACCGGTCAAATACAGCGCTGTGGCCTCACACCAGAGAAGAATAATCGACTAAAACTACTACACAAAACATATTATTGTTTTATTATATAGAATAAAGTGTCTTACAGGAATAACATTTAAGAGGATTTTACTGTAGCATTTTACATTCAGTGTAAAGCATAGGCTACACTTCATTTTCTAACAAATTACAAAATAATATCCCTCAGATAATTACACTTTTATTCTATTTTAAAGATTAATCATAAATGATCAGTTTTTTACTTACTTATTTGTTTATAAATTTGCACTGATTTACAGTGGGCAAGTCGAAACAAAATGGCTAAAATTGAATTATGCTGAAATCCTTTGTTTAAAAAGGTTGTTTTAATTGTACACCTGTTACTAAATTAATGCACTTCATTTGAATCCCATGAACATCTTTTCTACAAATGTATTGTTGTTACGTGATTTTGGGACAAAATGTATAAATCGTTGGTTACAAATAACATAGCTAATAGGTGCTTTTGAATGATCAAGTTTGGAGCTTTTATGAATAAAATGCTATTTGTCTAATAATATTTTGATTATAGGTAAGTTTTATTTACACAAATGTAGATTTGTTAAGGTTGCTCCAAGTTTTGTCACATTTTAAAAATATTTGAAAATTGTATTAAATCAGCTGACATGAACTCAAACTCGTCTCAAACTCTCAAATTTATATGCTGCTGATTAATATCATAACATTATGTCGATCAACCTCCTTAAACCTTTGCTTATTTCAATGATTTATAAGCAATTTTTATATTATATTATTTATATAAATATTTATTTATTTTCTCTTTCAGTGTGTGCTGCTTGGGTTGTTTGTGTTTAACAATGATAATGACTGGTTGTTATTTAAAGAGGATTAATAGATATTTTAAAAAGTAAAGCTACGTTGCGTGGCAACTGTAAACAGCCTGCATGTTAGATAATGAATTAAATTACTCGGAAGAACCGTTTATTCCGGTTATTATGAATAATACATGATGTGCATGATTGTTGAACGTTTGTGTGCTCTATCATAGCCTATTGCCACCGTTTTATTAAAGCAATAAACTACTCGAAGTCATGCACGACAGTGATTTTACTATAAATCAACTTCTTGTAAAATCACTGCAACTCGGGCAGCTTTATTGGTTTATTATTTTACCATATTTACCTCATTTACATCCTTAAACAAAACCCATTTCGACTAAAATGTCATTAACGAGTACGTCTGATCATTATGCACATGCACTGATCAGAATCAGGACGGTGTCTGTTTTGTGTGAAGGAGGAAAGATGCAATAATGTGACTTTTATGCGAGTTGTGTGGAGTAACTCACTCCTGTGATCTCATGTCACTGACTTCCTTCTTCAGAGGGGATCATTGAGAGATCAGGTAAGAGCTGGCCAGCACCCACAACACACTTTAAATCATTTCAACACTGGGGATTTCAGATTTCCACGTCTTCTCAGGTTGCTTTGCGTTATTTCCCCGAGGTTTCATCTGATGTTATGCACGAACTGACGGGATTTCTGTCATTCTACACAGCTTGAAGGTTAGCACAGGCTAGTTAGCTTCAGTTTAACACACATTTCCCCGCACGCTGACAATATTGAAGGGCTTGTAGAGGATAAACGCGCATTTGAGAGGCTTACAGTTGATTTGTCATCGCGTAAGTGTTGTATTTACAGATATATCGGTGTTTTTTACTTTCCGCGGTCATGTCTCGCGATAGCGCGTCAGTTTTATTAGCCGTTAGCTGAATTAGCCGTCAAAGTCATTTTACGTTTATGCACATGCGTATAAGCGAACAGGATTTTTAATAAAACATTAAGAGCGTTTATATTGCATGTCAAGGCGTTATGAGTAAACTTTGTCATTTTAACGTCGTTTGGACTCGTAGTTGTGTGTGAATGACTCGTACGTACAGGCCTCATTTATCTAAACAAAGTTTAAAATAGCCCGAGATGTGTTGGTTTTCATTTGTCGCGGTCATAAACGCTGCTGTTCAAAGAGTTTTGTTTTAATTCGTGTCTGTAAATGTCAAGTAACTAGTGGGTTCAGAGAGTGACACGTAGGCGAAACGAGCCCATTGACATGATATCCACTGAGTATAACACGTTTCAGTCTTTATATGGAAAATTTGAGCTGTGTTTCAAAACCTAGTGTGCTGTCAACCTTCACAAAACCCATAAAATGCTGTCTAGGTGGGGGAGCAACACCGCTTGGGTGTGTATGTAAACATTTCATGTGCCATGGCATATCAAGGTGTGAGTCACTCAGGTAAAGGTGTCAACTAACAGTTTAACCCTTTGTGTTCACCCAGACCCCCGTCAGACACTGTGAAGCCACGGGCTGTCGTGATGTCGGAGCCCAAAGCGCCCACCCCGGCCCCTGGGGACACCTATAAAGGCTGGCTCTTCAAATGGACTAATTACATCAAGGGATACCAAAGGCGATGGTTCGTCCTGAGCAATGGCTTGCTGTCTTACTACAGGTGAGTTTGTGGTGTGTTTTTGTTGTTTATCGACCTCTACGGAGAAAAATGTTGTCAGGCATTGTTTCTGTCAGACAACAGGTCTCCCGAAGGTTGATAGGAACGTCTGATGTCCTAATGAATGCTGTGTGATGCTGTCAAGTGTTCTTTGGCCTTTCACCAATATCTGATAAGGTGCAAAGCTTTAGATAGTGAAATAACTTGATATTCTTGGTACGGCAAGCATCACTTTTGCTTTTACTCATACAAACCCCTCAAACTTATGCATATAACCTTTCCTATATGGTTTGTGCTTTATTGACGCTGTCTCAAATCATACGACATACTTCAAACCATTGGACTGGTTGGGCCAATGTTATTTTAGTATTATTTATATGCTATTATAGTTTTTAATTGCGTTTTAAATTAGCTTTTATTTTTTAGATTTCATTTTAAATGTAATTTAATTTTTAGTAATTTTGTGATGTGCTTTTGTAATTTTTTATTACTTAAAAATGATTACTTTTAGTTTTTTATTTTTAAATATTGCTAGTTAAATTTTTTGTAATTTTTTTGTAATGTTCATTTTTTATTAGTTCTTGTACTTATTTTTAAATACCACTATTTAGGTTTAATTTTATTTCAGTTTGTTTTTATTTATTTCATTTTCAGTCAGTAACTTTAGTGAATCAACTTACATTAAATGAAAAATTGAAATGTTGCTTTGACCACTAACTGAAATAAGTTAAAGTTTTAATCTAACATTCGTATTTTATATTATTTCAGCTTTGTTTCAATTAACAAAAAATGTTTTAATCGGTTTAGTGCTGTAATGATGATAACCCTAAATGGGCGAAAAAAACTCAACACCTTCTGGTGATCGTCGGTCTGTAAGATGATGCCATTTTACGTAATTAGATTTGAGTGGGAGTTGATCTGGTGGTGAAGCCACATTCATCTCATTGGGCTCTGTCAATTATTAATACTGCGTGTGAGAGCGCGCAGGAGCGCCTGCATGTGTGTCTGTTTGCTAGTGCGATCCTCACTGTTTGCTCAACAGTTTGAGATGAGAGGATAACCCATTCTTTACAATCCACCTCGTCATCTGATGTTTAAATATACAATAAAATAACAAGGTCCAACGCCTCAGCAGTTGGCTAGTGAGAGTATTTGCTTTATTTATGACTACTTTTCTTATGTTGTAATTGTTTCTTGAATACGGAAATGAAATGCAATCGTCATTAAATACTGTGTTGATGCCGCACCAAAGCAAATAAAAAAAATCTGTAGTGCTTCATTCAAGTCGAGATTAAAAATTTTTTGTGGCATTGAAACGTCCCATTTCCAAAAGAGTTCACAAATTGCTGATTTTTACTGCAGTGAAAGCTATACAGTCAATTATTATTCGATAATCTAACATTTGACAAAGCTTACTGGCACTTTGTGAATGCATACAGCACCAATGTTTGGGGACGGTAAGACTTCTTATTTGAAAGAAATTAATACTTTTATTCAGCAAAGACATTTATAATGCCGTTCTTCTGAACTTTCAGTTAATCAGAGAAGAATTGTATCACAGCTTTCACAAAAACATGAAGCAGCACAACTGTTTTCAACAATGATCATAATCAGAAATGTTTCTTGAGCAGCAAATCAGCATATTAGAATGATTTCTGAAGGATCATGTGACACTGAAGACTGGAGGAGTGATGCTGAGAATTAGCTTTGCATCATAGGAATACATTATATTTTACAATATATTACTGTAGGAAACAGTTATTTTAAATTGCAGTAATATTTTGCAGTATTACTGTATTTCTGACCTTGGTGAGGATAAGAGGCTTCTTTTAAAACATTTAACAACCAACTTACCAACCACAATTTTTGGACTGTTGCGTATCTGAATTAAAACATAAAATTCTGATCAAATTTGGCTTTGCATTAAATTTTAATGTAGTAATTCCTGATAAATCTCAAATATTAGGCCTATTACGTAGAGGGTGGATTGTCTACTTAAGTTAAGGAGCATATGGCATACTTTAGAAAAGACTTTATTAAATGTTTATTATACCGTCTGTTAAATATGCAAATTTTAAATACTGAATTTAAGTTGAAACTGAGATATCAGTATACCAGATGCTTGTCTAAGAAGCCCAGTGCATTTCATGTAGAGTTTGATGTAGTGCATTGCATTTGTTGTGTGATGTGGTAAAATTTAAAAGATTTGGACAGAATAACTTCAAAACTATCAAAATACAATGGAAACGTCCCACTCATTCTGTGTAATGCAATTACCATGTTGATTTAGTTTTAAGGTGATTAAAGTGATTTCTATTGTGAGTATATTATGTAGCAATGCTCCGCTCTAAAAATGATTCATCCGCTAGAAATTGTTCTTTGTGATTGCTCAATGGAAATTATTTTTAAAAATCCAAATCCTGTAATCGTAAACAGGGTGTGGCAAACCCCACCGTAGCATTACGGTGTAAATAAAAGACACAAGTGCACATTGTCTTGTCCACCTCCACATGATTGGCTGAGTGAGTTTGGGTCACGTGACTGTATTAACAGGTCATCTCTGTTCAGGAGGATCACACGCTCGACTTAAGGCTTGATTTCAGCACTTCCTTTGCTCCTGCAGGCAGACCTCAGTGGTTTCTCATCGCTCTCATTGTGTGTATGAAAGATTCATCAGGAAATGTAGAGAGCGAGTTAGAGATTTCACAGTTTCACGGGTTACAGGCTCAGGACTGTTGTGCCTCTGTTAAATCGCCTGGCATTGGTCTTGTGCCATGTCATAGCCTGTCCAAACTGGTCTTGCCTCATTTTTTCCTGCAGAGTATAAAAAATCCTGGAACTGGTGATTCATCAGTGTTGGCAAATTATACTTGGAGATGAAAACTTTGTTTATATTTGATATATTTGGTGTTCTTTACATATGAGCTTTTCGTGACAGTTGTACTGCTCAATTTTATAAAATACAACAGTGTTATTTTATTTATTATTTATTTATATACTATTATAATATTTATTACTACTTTGAATTTCTGTTTTAATTTTAGTTTTAGTAGGGTTGGGTAACGAACTGTGTACTTTTAAGGGCACCGGCTGAATTACGTCGGTACTCCCGAGTACCGATTCAAGTTTTGGACTGCTGTCTTATTGAACTGAATGTGACATGTCCGGTTTGTGATAATAACTGTGAGTTGTCTTAGGCGCGATGCGTCGCTTTTTGTCCAGTGTGCGACCGCCTTGTTTATTTTTAGTACACTTCACCAAACCCACGCTACAAAATAATCAAAGAATCGTATAAAAACCAGTAAATCTTGAATATATTATTTGTGACATTAGAATTATTTTGTCTAGTGTGTAAAATTTCTAAATAAATTAATAACAAAATGTTAAAATTAAGAGGTTTGGACTTTTTTTTCCCCACCGAAATAGATGTTTTTGTTATTGCACAAAGAGTAACGTACCGAAGAAAGGTACCATTGAGTACCGGCACCGAATTTCGGTTAAAATGTGAACGCCGGTACTAAGTTTTAGTAATTTCGCTGTGCTTTAGACATTATTAATTAGTTTTGTAAAGCTTTAATTTATTTTTATTTTAGTTTTAGTAAATTGAGTACTTCAGATTGTGAGGAACTTAATGAAAATTATTTTGAATTGATTAAATTTTAGTTAACAATAAAAACTGCTAGATTCAGACCTTTAGCCATAAGTGCTGAAGTTAAGAAATAACTGCTTCTATATAAGCCACAAGTCGGATTTCAGCTTTCATAAAGTTTCTGAATGATGTTTCTTCCCCATACACTCTCCAACAACTTGCCTCTATGAATATGTATTGATATTTTGCAATAAGTTTTTAATATGTTGCATTTTGTATTTGCAATCAAAGTCTTGCAGTCTGTAGCTTTAGATTGTTTACTGTTCATTTGATTTATTTGTCTTGGAGATGGTTGGTTTGATTCGTGGCTCAGAAATGTTCATTGAGATAAATATTTTTCTGACTATCTGCTAAGATCGTAAACATGAGGCTCTTTTTCAGTCTGATACCTGATACTATGATAGCAGCGGTAACACGTCGTATCTTCTGTCACACAAATGCTCAAGAGTGAAAGAAACGCTACCTGAAGGCATTTCTCGAATGCTTGGCTTTCAGTGCTAATTCATGAATATTGCATCAGACGCCAGAAAACAGCTGTCGGGGGGGCTTTTGTTCAAGTTTTTACTCTCAGAGTTTAAAGAGAGCCTCATGAATGCTCCTCTAGCTTCACAGAACCAGACTTTGACTAACATTATGAAGTCTGAACCACATTACATCTTGTTCTGGCCACCCGTTTAGCGATGATAAATCTAAAAGAGGATATAACTATGACTAAAGCCCCTTTCACACAGTAATACCAGTAAATTGCCGTAAAATTTCCGGAACGACTTTACCGGTAAATTCAAAAATGTGCTGCTCACACAGGCAACAACTTTCCCTCTTTTTTCCGGAAAAGCACCATTCACACATCCATTTCAAAATACTGGTAAATTCTGTGACATCATTAACCTCCAAACAGCTGCGCTTGTATTTGTAAACATGGAGGGGTATATGCGGTCAGTCTTTTTGTTGATGGTTTCATTTTTGTTTCAAACTTTCGCATTCATGCAGCTGCTTTTGTCCCAAAGGCACTGTAATAGATGACTACAAACCAGGGCTTAATTTGTAAATTTCGAGGTCCCGAACAAAGCGGGGTGATGGATCCGGCATGTGATTAGAGGAGGGAGAGGTAACGGAGCATTCAGCCACCAATCACATTGGTGGGCCAGCTCAAGTGATTAACAGAGTGCATCAGTTGCTTTTATTAGGGTTCGTACATGAAAAACCTGAAAAAGCCATTACATTTTGAAACAGCAATTTCCAGGCCTGGGAAAAAAAAAACTGTAATAGAGTTATAATTAATCCTGTCCAGAATTTCGTGGGGGATTGTGTATATCACATAGTTTTACTCATCCCCGCAGCTTTCGAGTTTATAATGAGGGAAATTCCTGCAGACATTTATTCAAGATAGCAAGTAGGTTATATGAGTAAATAAATCCACACAAACTAGCAGATTAAATCAGTCATTTGAAAACAGCGTGAGTGATTGAGCTGGACCGCGTCTTCTCTCTTTCACTCTCTCAAAGCGTCTTCACATCAGCGCATCTCGTCTGCACTACAGTGAGCTGCTGCACACCGATCCAAGACTTTCGCTTGCATTTCGGGACAGTTGACAAAATTGTCACTTGCTTAATCGGGTCATTGTTGCATCGTCACAAAAATGTATAATTTGCACGTCTTTTTAAGCCAATCGGTACTCGCGCGCTCCAGAGGCTGTTTCAAGGCTGAGCGCTCACAGTCACATCCAAAGCCGCCTATAGCGAGTATCATATTGAGTTATTTTTCGTAGTTTGTTGTTGAGCTTAAGTGGCCAAATACACACAAAATTACGCAAAAATGGCCGTCCTGGCGAGTATCCAGGTTTTTTTCTTAAGTAAATGTGAACAGTTGAGAAAGAAAACGCATGTGTATAGGCTACACAGAGGTCTGTGTGACAGACATGGGCGGATACATGGGAAAGTGTGGAGTGAATGCGTCATCTGCGTCAGAATGTTATGATTGGCCCGGAGTAGACGTCTTACGTCAGCGCGTTCTGAACTCATACGTGCTCATACCGGTAATTTTCCTTCTGCGTTCACACACAGCAGAATTCCGGCAATTTACTGGTAATGTTACAACTTCTCATACCGGTAAATTGCCGGAACGAATTTACCGGTATTTTTGAAAAGGTCCTGTTCACACATGATCTCTTTACGGCAATTTACCGGTAATTTTCCAGAAAAGTCTATATGTGTGAAAGGGCTTAAAGTGAAGTGTTTTATCTTAAACACATCCTCTTATCTCTATCCCCTTTGCTCTTCCAGGACCCAGGCGGAGATGGGTCACACATGTCGGGGCACCATAAACCTGGCCACAGCCAATATCGCAGTGGAGGATTCATGCAATTTCGTCATCTCTAATGGCGGCACGCAGACGTATCACCTGAAGGCCAGCTCAGAGGTGGAGCGGCAGCGCTGGATCACAGCGCTGGAGCTGGCCAAAGCCAAAGCTTTCCGCATGCAGGCTGAGTCGGGTCAGTTGGAAAGGAAACCAAATTTGAGAATAGCACAAAAATGCACACTTTGGGGTTTCTGTTTCACAGTTTTCGTTCCTCTTTTTTTTTTCTTCTGCAGATGACTCCGGGGATGACTCCACTCCTCCTGCAGCAGGTCAGGGCGCAGGCTCACGCAACTCAGAGGTGCAGTCCACCCTCCGGACGCTGGGCAGCAAGGTGGAGGATCTGAGCACCTGCAACGATCTCATCGCCAAACACGGCTCTGCACTTCAGCGGTCAGTCTGCCTTCTCTAACAGATTGGACACACTTGACTAAATTTATGGCTCTCATGACATTAATAACTTTTGCTTGAAATGTATTTATTATATATTAGTTATATAATGTGAATATACAAGTGCATCTCAAAAAATAGAATATTGTGAAAGTTCTTTTTTTGTAACTTGTTTCAAAAAGTGAAACTTTCATATATTTTAGATTCATTACATGTAAAGTAAAACATTTCAAAAGTTTTAATTTTGATGATTGGACCTTATAGCTCAAAATATTAGAATATTTCCTAAGATCAATTAAATAAAAAAAAAAAAAAAAGAATTTGCAAAACAGAAAATTTCCAGTTCTTTAAAGTATGTTGATTTATGCACTCAATACTTGGTCGGGGCTCCTTTAGAACAAATTCCAGCATCAGTGAGGTGTCGCATGGAAGCGACCAGCCTGTGGCTCTGCTGAGGCACTATTGAGCCTTCAGCTCATCTGTATTGTTGGATCCACTGTTTCTCATCTTTCTCTTGAAAATATCCCATAGATTCCATATGGGGTTCAGGTCAGGCATGTTGGCTGGCCAATCAAGCACAGTAATATTGGAAGTGGTTTTGGCACTGTGGGCAGGTGCTAAAGTCCTGCTGGAAAAGGAAATCAGCATCTCCATAAAGCTTGTCAGCAGATGGAAGCATAAAGTGCTCCAAAATCTCCTGGTAGACAGCTGCATTGACTCTGGACTTGATAAAACACAATGGACCAACACCAGCAGACGTCACGGCACCCCAAATCATCCCTGACTTCAGAAACTTCACACTGGACTTCAAGCAGCCTTCCAGTCTTCCTCCAGACTCCAGACCTTGATTTCCAAATGAAATGCAAAATTATCTTTTATCTGAAAAGAGGACTTTGGACCACTGAGCAACAGTCCAGTTCTTTTTCTCCACAGCCCAGGTAAGATGCTTCTGACGATGTTTCTGTTTCAGAAGTGGCTTGGTAGCCCTTTTCCTGAAGACGTCTGAGCGTGGTGACTCTTGATGCACTGACTCCAGCTTCAGTTCACTCCTTGTGAAGCTCTCCCAAGTGTTTGAATCGGCTTTGCTTGACAGTATTCTCAAGCTTGCGGTCATCCCTGTTGCTTGTGCACCTTTTCCTACCCAATTTCTTCCTTCCAGTCAACTTTGCATTTAATATGCTTTGATACAGCACTCTGTAAACAGCCACACCTTTCAGTAATGACCCTCTGTGACTTACCCTCTTTGTGGAGGGTGTCAGTGATTGTCTTCTGGACCATTGCCAAGTCAACAGTATTCCCCATTATTGTGGTTTTAAAGAACAAGAGATACCTGGAATTATACTGTAGGGACGGTCATTTAATGAAACTCAAATGTAAATATTCTAATATTTTGAGATACTGATTTTTGACTTTCATTAGCTGTAAGCTCTAATCGTCAAAATTACAACAAAAAAACATTTGAAATGTTTTACTTTACATGCAATGAATCTAGAATATATGAAAGTTTCACTTTTTGAAATAAGTTACAAAAAAAGACCTTTTTCACAATATTCAGATTTTTTTAGATGGCACCTGTATGTCTTTTTTTTATAGCAACAGTTATTATATGTCATAAATTATCAATGTATTTTTGTTTTATTTTAATGTTTATATATTATTTAAATTATTAGTATGCTATTAAAATCTATTAAATAATATATAAATATAATTATTTTATGTTGTTAATATTTTGATTTAGTTTTAATTGTTTTCACTTTTCATTTTAATTTTAGTTTAAGTTTTAGTAATTTTGTTGTTTTGTCATTTTTTGTTTTTTTTATTTCTATTTGGCTATTTATTTTATTTCAGGTTTAGTTTTAGTAATTTTTTCAGTTAGCTGCCAAGGCAACATTTCTAGTTTAAATATTTGTTTATTGTTTTTTTTAAATCTAATATCTATATTTTATTTTTATTTTAGCGTTATTTCAGTTAACAAAATAGATTTTTTTCTATAGTTTTAGTTCACCATAACTCTGTCTGTCTATCTATCTATCTATCTATCTATCTATCTACACATACACACACTTTATTTCATAGTTTTTAAGACTTTGCTGTTATTTTTAAATGTGGAAAATAGTAATATTCAAGAAAAAGTATGTGTGTCTAAATCCTTTGGTTTTCCACTCAGATTCTGCTCATATAAAGTCGTTTCTTATGCTTTCCTTCAGGTCCTTGTCTGAGCTGGAGGGAGTTCGGCTGGGAGGAGAGACGAGTGAAAAAATTCGGCAGGTGACGGAGCGAGCCACTCTCTTCCGCATCACTTCCAACGCCATGATCAACGTAAGACCACAGTGCTTTAGGAAAAAGCAACTCACTGCCTCATTCACTTGTGGTTGTCTGTTTAGCACAGAGAAACCACAGTTAAACGTATTGTTAACGATTCTTTAATAATCTGATACCCAGGCCTGCCGGGACTTCCTGGCATTGGCTCAGGCTCACAGTAAGCGCTGGCAGAAAGCCCTACAGGCCGAGAGAGAGCAGAGAGTGCGACTGGAGGAGACACTGGAGCAGCTCGCCAAACAACACAACCATCTGGAGAGAGCCTTCAGAGGAGCAACCGTACTGCCTGCATCCCAGAGCAACCCTGCCATAGACAGCAAAGGTAAAGTACAACTGGCACAGAAAGACTGAGTGTTACAAAATTATATAGAGACTAATATATAAACAGATCTCTAATGCATTGTCTTCAGTAGTTGCACACAATAATGAAAAGACAACTAGTGAATGTTTCTAAGTCTCTTCTGCTCATCAAGGCTTCATTTATTTGATCAAAAATGCAATAAAAACGGTAATATTGTAAAATATTATTACAATTTAAAATAAATGTTTTCTCTGTTACTATATTGTAAAATGTAATTTATTCCTGTGATCCAAAGCTGAATTTTCAGCATCATTACTCTGGTCTTTAGTGTCACATGATCCTTCAGAAATCATTCTAATAAGCTGATTTGCTGCTTAAGAAACAATTATTATTAGTTGTGCTGCTTTTTGTGAGACATTTCTTCAGGATTCTTTGATGAATAAAAAAGTTTAAAAGAACGATTTAACATTATACATGTCTTTACTGACACTTTTGATCAATATAATGCATAATGCATGCATGCTTGCTTAATAAAAGTATTAATTTATTTCAAAATGTATCAATTTGATACAATATGGTAGTGTATTTCACTACATTTTGAAAAGTTTTGGTAATGCAAATTAGTCATTAAATCAGATTTTTGAATCAATTGAAATTTACAGTTTGAACTGATTTAAAATACTTTTTATTCTTTAATAAACATATCAGCCAAATAAAAAAATTGCAGTGAAACCTTTGCAATATTCAAAGTATTTTTTTTTAATTGTTAGCCAATTCCTTGTGAATATTGATCAGTCCAACTCATTTCTATTTTTAAAAACTCTTGCCATACATTTGGATACGACATACTGATTTCCTGTATATATTTTATATTTCCTTCTTTCTTTGTCCTGTAGGCCCAGTTCCAGGAAAGGGCGACGTCAGTGACGAGGACGAGGAGAATGAATTCTTCGACGCGTGTGAGGACGTTCAAGAGTTTATCACTGTACCAGCAGACCCCAAATATCACAGGTCTGTATTTACTGCCTCGCTCCTGTCGTTTACTCAGGCCACTCTCTGTCCCTTAACTCTCTTCTCATATGAGTGTTACTGGACCTAAGTGTGTGTGTCCTCTGCCTTCCCTTCCCCTTCCTCCTGTCTCTCACTCTCTGGCTCTCTCATACGCTCTTTCCATTTCTCTCAGGAGATCTGGCAGCAATGTCAGCGGAATCAGTAGCGAGATGGGAATGGACGACGGGACGACGTCGGTAAGGCGTTTATGTTTTTTAACGTTTTTGAAAGAAGTCTCTTAAGCTCACCAAGGCTCATTGATTTGACCAATAATACAGTAAAAACAGTAATGTTGTGAAATATTATTACAATTTAAAAACATGATTTTTAAATATTTCTTGAGCTGCAAGTCAGCATATTAGAATGATTTCTGAAGGATCATGTGACACTGAAGACTGGAGTAATGATGCTGAAATTTCAGCTTTGATCACATTTATACATTTTACAATATATTAAAATAGATGATATTTCACAATATTGCTGTTTTTACTGTATTTTTTGATCAAATAAATGTAGCCTCCCTTGATGAGCATAAGAGATGACTTTCAAAAACATTGAAAAATCATAAATATTCCAAAAATTTGATCACCATTGTATGCAAGCCAAATTCGATTCGATGTGCTGTCCTAAATATCAAAAAATTCATATTGACGAATGAAGTTCATGTTTAAACACCGTTTTTTTTTTTTTTTTTTTTAATCTTTCACAGCTAGACGAGCAGTCTCTGGCATCCAATCCCGAATCTCCACAGTCCCAGGAAGTAGTGCCTGTGAGAAAGAGGCGGACCCGAATCCCAGATAAACCAAATTACTCTCTCAACCTATGGAGCATCATGAAGAACTGTATCGGAAAAGAGCTCTCCAAAATCCCTATGCCTGTACGTCTATCCGTATCTTTACAAGAATGCAAAACAGCCCAGATTGATTGCATTTGCTTTCAACGCATCCTTTCTTTTCACAGGTGAACTTCAACGAGCCCCTGTCTATGCTGCAGCGTCTCTCTGAGGATCTGGAGTACTACGAGCTGCTGGACCGGGGCGCCAAGTGCCAGAGCTCTCTGGAGCAGATGTGCTACGTGGCAGCTTTCACCGTTTCCTCTTACTCCACTACAGTTCACCGCACGGGCAAACCCTTCAACCCTCTGCTGGGAGAGACATTTGAGCTGGACCGTGTGCAGGAGAGCGGTTACAGGTCCCTCTGTGAGCAGGTGAGCCTTTGTTTATCCTGAGATAGAGGAATTGAGGCGAGTTGTGTTTGATATTAATCCGTTCTTCTTCCCGTCTCTGTCTTCAGGTAAGCCATCACCCTCCGGCTGCGGCCCATCACGCGATCTCCGAGCGAGGCTGGACCCTGAGACAGGAGATCGCCCTGGCCAGCAAGTTCAGGGGAAAATATCTCTCCATCATGCCCCTGGGTAGCTATTTATCCCATTTTGAGCCTTATCACAATTTTCAAGTTTTAAAATAACATGCAGCTTTCATTCAGGGAAGAGTTTTTCTCATTAGTTCCTTTTCTTAAAAACAAACATATAAAACAGGAAGTGTAATGCAAAAAAGCCCATTAGAAACAATGTCGAGTGGAACAAAAAATAAATTTTTGGACACTTACATTAACTATGAACATGTCCAACTAACATTTGACAACCGCAGAGTGTCACAATACTGTTGGTCTTTATTTTTAACAGTAGCAGTTTCAACAGTTGAATGTGTTGTTAAATTTTTAAATTAAAATCTCCAGAAATAGTTAAAGGAAATAGTTTAAGTCAAAGGGGTTTGGCGGACCAAAAAAAAAAAACGTTTGGAATCCCTGCTTTAATATATTAGTATTTTGTTCATATTAAAAGATGGATATTTGAAAGTCATATGCTTACATTTATGTTTTTAAGCAAGAGTTTTCAAGCTTATTTTGAGTTCCTTGTTTGTTTGCTCCAGGTTCTATTCATTGTGTCTTTGAGAAGAGTAACAATCACTACACCTGGAAGAAAGTCACAACCACAGTGCACAATATCATTGTCGGGAAACTCTGGATAGATCAGGTCAGAATACACGCTACTTATTTAGATATGTTTTCATATAATCGGCATCAGTGTGTCTGATATACAATGAACTGATGGACTTGTCAGTGGGTAATGCTACAGTAATTTCTCTTTTAAGTGTTATTTTCTAAATATTGTGTAAAAAGTGTGCTCATTTCATTTCAGCAATTTCTGGTACATGTCACTTATGTCGTTTAAATTATATTATGTATATAACATGATTGTCACCCAGTTTTTTGTGCATTAAATTTTTCCTGGTTTTGCAAATTACATTTGCATTATACAAATGTAGCCCTTAAAGGGCAGTATCTATAGTGTGGCATTTAATTTTATTTGTAAGTGATATTTGTGTCTCTTTCTTTCTCTCTGAATTCAGTCAGGAGAAATCGACGTTGTGAACCACAGAACAGGCGACCGCTGTCATCTCAAATTCGCCCCGTACAGCTACTTCTCCCGAGATGTGGCCAGAAAGGTGAGTCAGCAGCCGTTCCACTGACTTCTTTTACCCAGAATGCAGACGTGTCAGTTTTTTCCCCTTTCATCCGTCACCCTTTGCAGCTTTTCATGTTCTGTAATTTATGTCTGCTTTCGCTTCCTTCTTCTGCAACGCCTCTCTCTGCAGGTCACGGGGGTGGTGACAGATAAAGACGGGAAAGCGCACTATGTTCTGTCTGGGACGTGGGACGAGAAGATGGAATGCTCTCGTGTGATGCAAAGCAGCAGAGGGGGAGAGAACGGCGCCGACGGGCGACAGAAAACCGTCTATCAGACGCTCAAAGCCAAAGAGCTGTGGAGGAAGACTCCGCTGCCGTAAGATATTCCCTGACGTTTACAATATTTCGCAAGTTCAAGCTGTCGACAGCATTTCGCCCTCAGTTTCTCAGCATTTCTCCCTCAGCCAAAAAGAACAGTAGTAGTAACAATGGAAGTGAATTGGGCCACTCTGTAAATGCAACAATACTCAGTTTCAATCATACAGCCACAAAATGTGTTAGCATGATTTTATATTTGATATTTAATGCAACAACATTTGGACATTTTTAATTGAATTAAATATCCAAATACTTTTTTGATGTGCCAATTTAATGGCTGCCCAAAAGAGGTTTTGTGATTCGATAAAAGGCTGATGTAAAATTACAATATATACATTATTTGAAAATAAAAACTTTCAATTCGAAACACAAAAAATATTAGATATTAAATACAAATAAATATTTGTTTTCTTGATGTCATGTAACTATTAATCAACTTCAGAGAACTTTGAATGTGTTGTTAAATTTTTAAATTAAAATCTCCAGAAATAGTTAAAGGAAATAGTTTAAGTCAAAGGGGTTTGGCGGACCAAAAAAAAAAAAAAAAAAATCCCTTTACATCCAATTTTATTACTTTGTTGTAATGACAACATAACACCATGCACCTAAAACCCTAAACGACTATAAAAATGATCATTTAAGCAGCTTTACCACCTAAATAACACAAGTTGTAGTAGAGTTTATACAGGTTTCTATATTTTCCAACCTGAAAATCTGAGAGAGAAAAAATGCTGCGTTTTCAAGTATATTTAACATAAATTCTTACAAAACTGCACAAGCTTCTGAAATCTTTGCAATAAGAATCAATCATAAATCTGTTTTGAGTTTTCCTTTTAATTTTGTGCCAAGATAAAAGGTCCATTATTTTACGTTTGAAAGCAAAAAAAAATAAAACCGACTTAAATATCAGTAGTGGAATTTTATGATTGTTCTGTCTCATTTATTTTTTTTAGGGCTGTCAAACGATTAATCGCGATTAATCGCATCCAAAATAAAAGTTTTTGTTTACACAATATATGTGTGTCTTCTGTATATATTTATTTTGTATATATAAAGACACACGCATACAGTATATATTTTGAAAATATTTACATGTATTTAAAAGTTTATATTTATATTCATATAATTTATATTATATAAATATATAATATACAAATGTAACCTATTTTTCTTAAATATATACATGCATGTGTGTATATTTATATACATAATAAATATACACAGTATACACACATATATTATGTAAACAAAAACTTTTATTTGGGATGCGATTAATCGCGATTAATCGTTTGACAGCACTAATTTTTTTATTTGTTGATTGATTGATTTCAGATTTCTGGGGAAACAGTGCTTTATAAAATTATAGGCTTCCCATTACTACTGTAAAATCCTCCAAAAATGGGTCCCACACATTTGTGACCCTGGACCACAAAACCAGTCGCTGGGGTATATTTGTAGCAATAGCCAAAAATACATTGTTTGGGTCAAAATGATTGATTTTTCTTTTGTGCCAAAAATCATTAGCATATTAAGTAAAGATCATGTTCCATGAAGAGATTTTGTAAATTTCCTTCTGAAACTGAATTTTTGATTAGTAATATGCATTGCTAAGAACTTCATTTGGACAAAGATGATTTTCTCAGTATTTTTATATATTGTCCTATCGTAACAAACCATACATCAATGGAAAGCTTATTTATTCAGCTTTCAGATGATATATAAATCTCAATTTTGAAAAATTGACCCTTATGACTGGTTTTGTGGTCCAGGGTCACATTTCACACATTGTCTCTGTGTCTCACTGTAACCTAGATTTTTTGCCTTTTTTTATGTGAACAAGGCACGACTCAAAATAATTTATGGTTATCAACATTATGCCAAAAATGCTGTCAGTTTAACTTGTACTAAACCTGGAATATTCCTTTAATTACTGAATGTTGATTAGAATACATGACCAGACTTCCAAGGAAGGTTAAAAAGCCATTGCCATTACCTAATTAATATTCATGAGTAGTTGGAGCCGTGGCTTAGTATTTAGTGAATGTTCTCTGGCACATCGTGTTGTGGTGTGAATTCGACTGGAATTTCTCAATCTCTCCGTAATTTCCTGCCCTTTCTCTCTCTGTGCTTTGTAGGGAAGGCACTGAAAACATGTACTACTTCTCGACCCTGGCGTTGACATTGAACGAGCTGGAGGAGGGCGTTGCTCCCACGGATAGCAGGAGGCGGCCGGATCAGCGTCTGATGGAGCAGGGCCGCTGGGAGGAGGCCAACGCTGAGAAACAAAGACTGGAGGAGAAGCAGCGCACCGCCCGCCGAGAGAGGGAACGAGAGGCCAACCACGCCGCCAACCCTGCAGAAGAGGGTAAGGAGCCAGCGGACGGGGGTAAAGTGTCCTTTTATTTGTCATTCTGCTCGTCTCTCCTCGTTTCCTCCGCCTTCTCGGCGTCTCTCGTTCACTCCCGTATGTCTGACTCTGTCTTTCCCTCAAGCTCTCATTGAGGACTCCATATCTGACTCGCCTCTAAAAAGCAAGTACTCCTGTTCCACTTCCTTTTTCTTTCCTCTTTTTAATTGTCGTCTTCTGCACTTTCTCCCATCTCACACACACAAGCACACATGCAGACACTCTAATAGTGCTTATTTGCATGACATTAAAAGAATAGTTCACCTAAAAATGAACGTTTTGTCATTTTGTTCCAAATCTGTAGGACTTTTCTCGATGAATTTTCTTGCGTGAAGCTTTTCCACAAAATCAGTGAAAGGGACTTAAAAAACTTGAAAACTTCAAGCAGTGTTATTTTAATTTCCCTAATATATCATTATAGTATTTTTGTTTATTTATTTATTTTAATTATTATTATTATTTTTGTATTTTCCATTGAAGTAAGTCTGGTTTTTAAGTTTCATTTTTTATTTTTAAGTTTCAGTTCAAGTTTCTGTAATTTTATGTTTTTGTAAATTTTTTGTTAATAGTTTTTTTCATTTAGTTTTTTTTGCGTTTTAGTACTTCACTAAACAAAAATTAGAAATGTTGCATTGACAACTAACTGAAATTTAACTTTTTAAGTTTTGTTTTGTTTTATTTCAGTTAACATTGTTATACATGTTTTTACTAGTTTTAGATGATGCTAATAAAACTGGCTCCAAAATGACAAACAAGTACCATAAAAGTAGTAGTACACCAGTTTTATAATACTTTGGTGCGTTTATGATCCACGTATGCAAGAAAGTCATATTGAGGTTTAGAACAAAATAAGGCTGAGTAAAAGATGACATGATTTTTATTTTAGGGTGAACTTTCCCTTTAATAACCAGGATCACTTTCCCCGCCTCCATTATGCCATTCACTCATTGTATTCTTTCTATTTTTGTTTTTGTCTTAATTTGCATCCCCCTTTTTAATTTTTGGCTGCTCGTCTCTCAACTCTGATCAGCTGAAGAAGTCGAGATTGCCAGTGAGCCCTCTGAGACCACTTACAAAAGCAAGTACCATCCCATCCCTCTCTCCTAATCACTCTGTCTCTCACATTTATCATCTAATCATCTTCACTTTCCATCTGTCTGTCCCTCCATCAGCTGACACAGATGAAACTTCCTCCGATCTTTCACTATCAAGCAAGTAGCAGAATCAACACAGACCATAGCTGTGTAGTGTAGTGTAGTTTAGTTTAGTCGTTTTCACGCTTGGTTTGATTGCTTAGTCCTGACCTGAGTTCGATTTCACCCCTGAGGGTTTCTTTTCTGATTGTATTTTGCTGCACTCACATCATTAATATTGTTGTAATTGCTAGAGTCAAGAATACAGCAATTATAAACCATACTAGAGTGCATATGAACTCTATCTTAGATCACATTTTTGAGGAGATTCAGGTGTGAAAACACTGTTCAATAGAAACAAGCAGATTATTAGACTTGGTTCTTATTTGAATTAATTCTTGCATCATGCATTTTAAATTAGAAGCCTGTGTGTGTATTTTACTTCCACTAGTGGGCAGTGTGAATGCATAAACTGCAGGAGTATAGACAGTATCATATACAGAGACCACAGTCAGTGTTGACCTTCTTCAGTTCACTCCTCCCATGCATGCTAACATCTCTCTCACTCCTCTTCTCTTTGCCTGCATCCCTCCATCTTCATCTGTGTGCTTCTGCAGCTGAAACACTGCATGGCTCACACCCACCGGCATACTCAAGCAAGTACCACACACTCGCTCACGTCACACAGAGATGCATACAAAACCAGTGTTCCTAATGAAGTGGAATTATGTATTTGTATTATAAGAGTTGTTAGAGCTCTTTGGGGTTAATGGGGTCATATTATACATTGTACAACAACATTTATACTTTTTTTGCTTAACAGGACAAGGTCCACAATTCATGTTAATGCAGTCATAATATGACTCTCTTGACTATTGCAAACACATACAGCTTATGCATTGATTATCACAGAAAACTGCACACTATCATACACTTCCACATATGCGTCATGTTATACAGTGACTGCGCTTTCACACACATACACACACATTATAAAATGACAATTGTGGGGTTAAACTTTGTGCATTTGTGAGCTGATGAATGAGACCCTCACTGTCTCGTTATCTGCTCTGTGTTGCTCTAGTGGAGGGTCCTTATGGAGCTCCGGTCAAAAGCAAGTAACATCCACCCAAAACCCTTCCAGCCCCCCATTGCTCACATCCGATAGAGCTAGGCGGTATGATCAAGCAGGAAACTGTAGTTTAACAATTTAATTGACATGTCATGCCACTCACATCCAGTGTGAACATGTAGGATTTTTCCAATATGTGCACACCTGTGCTTTAATAAAATATAATTTAATATTTAAAAATAAATATATAAATGTACAAATGAGCTCATGAAATAAAATATTAAAATAAATATAATTAAATATAATTAAAATTTAAAAATATGTATATTTGAGTTAGACGGTAATGTTATGTTCTTATGTAATTATGCTCATAATATTTAGGTTTTACTTTTAGCGAGGTCCTTGTTACAGTATACATTAAAGTAGCAAGTTATATGAAGTAACCATGTATTTATTATATGGTTAGGGTTAGGATGAGAGTTTGGTTTAATATTAGTTGCATGTAATTATGAATAATTTATTGTTATTAATATACTAAGTACATATAATGTGTAACAAGGTCACTGTAAAAGAAAATTGTTATTTATATTTAATATATAGACAAGATAGACTACATGGATTTAATATAGAATATATATATAGACTATTTTCTGGAATGGCATATTGCTTTTTACACCAATTATAAACCATTCAAAAATCCAAAGAAATACATACAACCTATGTGAAATAGGTTATATGCAAATATTACATGCAAAATAGGTTTTTATGTGTATATTTATTTTTCAAGTCCATATTCAAATGTGTTAAAGCATGTTTCAAGTATTTTATTCATGGGCTTGTGCAGAAATGAGAATTATATATTATATTACATATTATATAGTTCGATTTCCAGCAAAAAAAAAAAACTGCACTGTTACATATATACTCCCATTACTGTAATATAAAGGACTGTGATATAAAATGCTGGTCATGCTGCCCACCTCTAAACTTTACCAATATTTTTTCCTTTTTTTCACTTTATTATTCTTCCTCCTGAGTTGACCATGTGCCTCTCTTAGCTGCTGTTTGTCAGCCTGTTGTGTGAATATAGAAAGCGAGATGTTGAATCAGAGATTGTAGCTGATTGTTTAAGTATAGATTTAATAGTTTAGTCAGCGTTTGTTTTGTAAGCTCCAGGCTGTATTTGAAATAGTTTCTAGTAGCTCTGTAGAAAAGGGCTCTATTGAGTTACTATAGCACCCTCATATATGTTCTGTCCTCTGATTAAGTGACTGTTTGTTTGCTTTGTATGTACGTCTTCGCTTTGTTCGATCAGGTGGTCACCAGGACAACTACAAGCCCATGTGGTTCGAGCGGCAGGTCGACCCAATGACAGGAGAGCCCACGCACATCTACAGAGGAGGATACTGGGAGGCCAAGGAGCAGGGCAGCTGGGACTCCTGCCCGGATATCTTCTGATCCCAATCACGCACATGCCCCACGATGCCCTCACTGTCCCGTTTCCCGGAAGATAACAAACAAACGAAAGCTCAGTCAGCTGCCCCTTCTCTTTTCCCGTATCGTAGTATATCGAGATGCGCGTTCTCTCTTTCGCCAGCCGTGCTCTACTCAGTGGACAGTAAGGGACACCGAAATGGTCCGGGAACGCTCTCCCACCACCATCCACTGTGTGTCTCTCTGTTCTCCTTGTGTTCACGGGATTATTAAAGTATAGGGTTCACGATTCAGTAAACGCTAGCGTTAGGAAAACATATCCTTTCCCACTCCACACGTCTTCTACAAGCTGTGGACATCACATCCTTAAACATCTGGGGGATATGAAGGCCTGTTTGCTCATGCGTGTGTGTGTGTGTGTATGTGTGAGAATTAGCGCAGATGTGAGTGAGTTCAGAGAAGCGCTGTAGTGCTCTTTCTTTTCATTGAGCATGTTTGTGTGAGAGAGAGATGAAGTTTAAGAGCTCGCCTTGGTTTGTGGATTTTAAAGGAATGGTTTGCACAAATATGAAAGATCTGTCATTGCTTACTCGCCGCCTTATATCTTTTGCAAAACAAGCTTTTTTCCATTAAGGTTAGTGTCAAGCGCTAAAAAACACGATAAAAGTACCATTAAATGTACAATCTATGCGATTTGAGGAGCTATGTTCCTTCTGAATTTATACAATAGTTTTCTGTGAGGAGTTCTCCAGTTGTTTGAACGCCAGTTACAACATGATTTTTTTTGGAGACAAAACCGTCAAACTGCATCATTTTTTAAACTCTAATCAAATTAAATGTCAGAGCTTTGGCAGACTGGAAGATTATCAGTACATTTCAATCTTTTCATTCACATTAAGCCATTGAATTACTTGAGATATAACAAACAAGTCATATCCATCACTTTTATGGTGGTTTTAAGTCATTATGTTGGTCCTTTTTGAAGCTTGACAGCCTATGAACTGTTCTACAGAAGAAAAAACACCATAAAAGTATAATGAAAGTAGTCAATGTGTTATATTTCTGAATCTATACAGTAGTTTGTGCATAAAAATCTCACTTGTTCGAACTGGTACAGCAGTTACGACACACAAGAACCATTGGCATTTTTGAGTCGATGATTATCAAACAGTGTATTTTTTGAAACTGTTCGCAAATAAGATTTCAGAGCTTTGGCAGATTTGGAAGATTGTCAGTGAATAATGTAAAAATTCAGTCTTTTCTGTCACAATAAGCAATCCTAACTCGCAAGTCACATGCATCACTTTCATTGTGCTTTTCAGTCATTATTTTGGTCCTTTTTGGACCTGGACAGCCTATAACCTATTCTACAGGAAAAAAATATTAAAGTATTATGAAAGTAGTCTATGCGATTTGTGATGCTATATTACAAGTCTCCTAGTTTTATGCAAGGTTTTCTTTATTTGTTCAAACTGGCATGACAATTATAAAATGCAAGAATCAATAGCATTTTGGAGTCAATGACCATCAAACCACACAATTTCTTCCCAAATGAATGTCAGAGCTTTAACAGAAGGAAAGATTTTCAATGAATAACAATGTAAATTTCAGTTTTTTCACATTACTTGAAATACAACACACAATTTGTGTGCATTACTTTTATGATGCCTTTAAGTCATTGTTTTATTTCTTTTTTCAGCTGATGAATTTAAAAAAATCAACAACATGTGGGTTTGAATGACCTGAGGGCGAGTAAACAATGGCATCATTTTCATTTTTGCATGAACTGTTCCTTTAAATCCCATCACAACTGCACAGTCCTCTCAATCCATTCTGCTTGGAATGAGGAGGATGTCAGCATCATTCTAATCTTCTTACTAACACCCGCTAAAATCACTTAAAATGACTAACCAGTTGTCCAGAGCGTGTTTGTTTATAGCCTCCAGAACAGCATATCTGTCGATCGTGCTGCTCTAAGCAGGAGAGCCACGTAAAAGCATCAATGTAGCTGCACTGTTCGAGTTTAGCTTCAGCGTTTCAAACTGACAAGTCGCTGTGATGTGACACCAAAGGAACTACTCGTTTGCTGAGGTTTCTCCTTCAGCTTGGGCACAGATGCATTATGGTCCGCTCCTGCTCGCGTGGAAAGCTGTGAAGAGAAGGATGGTGTCCACAAACTGAGGAGCTCGAGTATGTATGTGTGTGTGTGTGTGTGTGTGTGTGTGTTCAAATGGGCATGTGAGGTCAAGGGAGTCTCAAACCAGTGTGTGTGTGTATGTGTGTGATCATGAGTGACGTATTTGGGGTTTGTTGTATATTCCAGTGAAACAAAAAAGAAAAATCGCATTTTATTTTCAAGTGTACTTAAACACATGCGTGGGGGGAAAAAAGCAGCAATGCAAAAACATTGCGGATATTTGTGTATATATATCAAATAATGAAGTAAAAATATTCATACTATTAATACCAATTCTTCTTATGCTGACACTGACAGCTAGAGTTATAATTATGATGGTAATTTTGATGTAGTTTGAGGGTTCAGCACAATTATTTTGATTTTTATCTTTTTTTTTTTTTTTTGTCTGTTTGATATGGGAAGCGACGACGCATTCGTGTTTTCTTCATATCAAAGACAAAACGTTTGCTCATTGTCCTCGAATGGATTCAGACTAATGGAAATTTTATATATGTGTATATCTATCCCGTCATCCTCCTGTTCCGTTAAAACAGCAGTTTCATTGTGAATTCACAGTTTTACTGCTGTTTGTAATAACTGCAGATTCTATTTTCTTTGTTTGCAGTCTTTGTACAACTCTTTCTTCATTGATTTCTTTCCTTTGACTGTCATTCCTCAAGTTTTCCTCTCTACCGCTGGTTGTCATTGTTCTTTTTGTTTGTCCTGTTGGTGTTGTCCCTCTCTTGGCCTCTGATCATTGTGTTACAGAATTGCTCTTGACTGTCGTCATGGTGCAGATGATGGTGTAATAAAAGCTGGTTTGAAAAGGAAGTGATCAAACACACAGCAATCTGTCATGCCTGTCATTATGAATTTTCCCCTTTACATATTTTGCATATTTTGCAAGTCGATGTTTTTAGAGATTACGGCTGAAATGCAGCTGATAAACAGTAAGTTTCGGTTTCCTGTCTTTTGCTCTGGAGGACCGCCACCCTTTTTTTCTCCTGAAGTTATGCAGCTGAAGCAGGCTTCCAATGAGATTTCCAGACCTGATTTTTTTTCCTAGTTCTGCTCCAAAATGTTTCATTGGATAAATATTGTTAGATATTCGAGAAATTTGCACCCTAAGAATTATAATTATTTAAATCCATTAATTTCAAGCATTAGTACCTGACAAACAAATGGAAAAACACTCTCTATAAAATGTTCTAAAATAATTGTTTGGAAGAGTTTTTGAAATTCATTGGTCAAAGTTTGTTTAGTGTCTTGGGTCAAGAAATCAAGAAGTTTACACCTATATTTGACTTATGTAAATGTTTTAGGTCCTAATAACTATTATTGGGAAATATTAACGACATTTAACTCAATGCTCACCAGTACTATTTAATATAGTATTTATTAATACTTTGAATTAGGTTTAATATTTTTCTTTTTTTGTTCAACTTTTAAAAAAGTTTAATTGTACATCACATATATTTGATCTTACATTAGTTTTTCCATTTTCATTTTTGTTTCTAAAGCAAAAATGCTTTAGAAAAGCAAAATAGCTTAATATTTCCAGAATCCTATTCATTGTATTAAATAAACTGTACAATGCAATGTGGTCATGTGACATAATAGAGTACTGATACTGTTCCAGATACTGTTTTAGTGTGCAGTACATACTGTGCATTATTCAGTAATCAAAAAACTCTTTGGCTGCTTCCTTCCAAACAGCTTAAGTTTCTATTTCCCAGCTGTGAGCTTTTCGAAGGAGGTGTGTCTTGAAGGAATCATTTTAAAAAGAACTCTCTACAGCTCACTATAGGTCAACAACCAGACCACTGCAAGAAACTTGGAGGATCAATCTTCACCATACAAGGTAAAAATTAAGATATTTGTGTTCTCCATAAGGACAGCACACTTGCGATGCTAAAAAGTCGTTCTCTTGCATGGTTTTAGAGGCATTGTATGAGACACAGAAACATCAAATATAAATTCACCCATAATTTCATGATAAAGTATGTGTATTTTCAACATGTCTTAATTTTAATTATGCAATTTCAAGAGAAAATTTAAATATGCCCTTTTCTAAGTTTATGCATATTGTTTAAACTCTTAATTTAAAAAGACCCTCAAAGTTCTAGAAAAGTTTAAAAAAAAAAAAAAAAGAGAAAGTTCTTTTTTGTTTTAACCTGTGGTGTGATGTTTAGTTGACTGGTGTTTCTAACAATAATATTTAACATTTCTGTAGCAAAATAAGACCCAAAAATGAGCTCAATGCTAACTGTTACCTTTAAAGCTATAAACTTTATTCAACTATTTTGCGCTTTTTTTCTGTTTATACATTGTATTAGAATTCTACAGTAAACAAAAGACTAAGAATGTTTGTCTTTTATATTTAATACTTAAAAATAAAAATTGTCAACATGACCATTGAAATGAAGCAGGCAAAAAGAGTGATTTCAGTACGGTGGAAAACATAAATGGTGACAAACTACAACATCTAAAATGCACTTTCCCTTATAACTGACTAGTTTGTATTTACTGCTTCATCGTATGGTTTTACTATTGTTCTAAATATTTCTTCATTGTCTCTCTCTCTTACATAGCTGTCCATCATGGTGAGGACTCTGAATGAACTGTCCCAGCTAAAATCCTCCGGCTTCGGTCAGCCATGGCCGAGACATGGCCTGAACCTTTTGTATTGGTTTGCTCAGGACTATATTGACTTCAGAAATGGGAAAATTGTCTCCATCTATAGTCCTCAAGATAGAGACTTTGGCTTCCATGAGTACCATAACAGAATTGAAGATGATGATCACATTGTGCCCCTTCAGAATCTCCCATACTATGAGGTGGGCAACCTGAACGCTCGAGGAGCAGACGAACTCCCAGATTATGTCAGGGCAAATTACAGGCAGAACAATCTTAACAGTAACAAGGATCGCGTTATTGTGCGTCAAGACGCCAATGGCAGCTTCAGCAGAGTGTATGTGACTGAACACAACGACCCGAGACGATTTGACAGCAGCAGAACCTACCGAGTGAGCCAGGGCCTCCTCCAGATCATCAAGAACACGAGTCGAGAGCGGTATCTCGAACAGACAGACAACACTCAAGAAGATCGTGCCAGATTCAATCAACAGGGTCGTAATGTTAATGAGATGCCGCCTGACAACTCCTGGTGTACCATTCTTTGAGCCATTAAAGAGCTGCTGACATTAACCTGCTTTGATTATATCCGCGATTATTATATACATTTTATTATTATGTAATAGTGAATTGATTAAAGCATGTATTAGTGATGGGCGAGTATGAATAACTGCTTCATGAAGCTTTGAATCCTTTATGAATCGTACGTGAATCGGAGCAGGTAGGCCTACCTGACAGAGTCACGTGATTTCAACAAACAAGGCTTTGCTACATCCTGCTGTTTTGAAGTGTCTGTAGTTTGAGGATAGTGTTGTGTTAAATGCATTGAACGTGTGGTTGTAAATGATCCTGAGTCATTTTTACAATATAAAGCTGCTGTCTGTAACTTAAAATGATCCGAAATCAATTTTTGAGCAAGTACATAACCAGCCAGTGTTCAAAACTATCTTCTTACCTTAGCCTGACTCACAATGGTTAGCTAATAATAATGTTTTCTAATTTGAGTGGTACTGGCAGGAATTCGCGGGAAATTCGAGCATGGCACTGCGTCATTACGTCACGTCAGTAAACATAAAGAAGTTGTCCCGGCTAGTATGCTGTATCGCACGCGAGGAGCTGGAATAATTAAATTGATCATTTTGATGACGGATTGTAATCCAGAAAGGATTATGTGTTTACAAGAGCGCCGCTATGGTTTCCGGGCCCCCTGAACATCATATTGCGCTCCGGGCCCCTCTCCCTCGCCAGGCCCTTGGAATAGTCCTAACCTTCTCCCCATTACGGCGCCCCTGTGTGTTTATGAAACACATGTAAATGACCGAAATTAGGTTAAATTCCAGTTTTAAATTTGCATCTGATTACAGATAGCCTACGTGAAATTACACAATATTTTATTTTAAAGAGAACCAGTTCGAAGGAAGAATAACAGCCTGTATGAAATTCGAATGGTATGACAATTAGAGATTAAACTGTGTATAGCATGTGGATTTAAATTTCTGTACACAGTCATGCAATGCTGATGTTGTTAACATTAACAATTTGACAAAAAAGTATAACAGTAGTAATTTGCACGGTTTGAAGTGATATGAACTAAGTGATCGTTAGATTTTTAATTACCATTGGTAGCGCGATATTGTAATGCTCTTTTCCTCAGTTGGTCAGAACAAAAGTGGCAGACTTGTTACTTGTTTTAAAATTCTTATTTGAGTCATATATTCCAAGACTTAGGCTAGAATCTGTGATTCCTAAGTACAGTCACACATTCACCTCAAAACATTAGATTCATCCACGCTGAAGCCGTGCCGGAGCACAACCCACACAAAGATGATAATTTTGCAAATAACTGCAATTGCAGGTTTCAAACAGAGATGTCGACAAAGAGGCAAAACTTACAGACTGCAGCTTTAAGTTAATAAAAGTTTATTAGAATGCATTTTCATGACATTAACCAGTAGATGCAGAGACTCCAGTGATTCGATTCATTTTGTGAAGCAATTGGTTCGACTGAATCGACATTTCAATAAGCATCGCTTCTCCCGTCACTGTTACAAATGTTATGTTTTGATTCATTTACTTGTTTCATTTTATTTCCATTAAATGCATAGTTTCTCTGGCTTGGTTTGAAATAAAATGTATTTGGAAACTCATAATTCGAACTGTTCTTTTTTGTTTGTGCAAATGAATCTCTTTTAGTAGCCTAATATCAGATACCCTTCGAAACAGGTGTGCATGTGAGGGAGAGTGGAGGTGGTTCACACAATTTTCAATCCTTGAGTATTTCTGTCAGAAATGTTTTGATGTAACAAGATAAAAGGGAAAGCGGAGCAACAAACAGAAACGATTATTCCACAATTATTCAGTTTTTCTGCTATAAATGTCTGTCTGGCATAAAGCAGCATCAGGTTTTGTTAGCAGATATTTCTCCACCCACAAAAGCCATTATCAGAGTGTGAACACTTCTGCAGGATAAGGTGGACTCATGATTTTTATTGCTTTATTAGTTAATAAAAATGTTATCTTTGCCCTCACACAAGACAATGTGTATATGCAGCTGCATACGAGGAACTGCTGGATGCAACAGTTCATTACCAGATACATGGTAAGAGCACTGTCCCATTTATTTATTAATAAAAAATAATGTATAAATTAGCTGGAATACAGCAGACAATCTTGACTCTCTTGCTTTTTACTCCAACTGCAGACTCCTTACTGCATGATTCTTAGAGGATCAGTTTTTCTATTGCTAGGCCTAGAGATTTCTGTTCATATTTCTGTGTAGGTGATCGATGCATGCAGACGGTCAGTTTAAGACCCAACAGAATTTATTCTGCTGATATTGAGAGAAAATAGTCTGAATGGATTTTAATGTGTCAAAAAGTGAGCAGATACTTCTACTTTTTTTTTTTTTTTTGATAGCTGAAAACCCCATCAAATAAGACTAAAACAATTTGTCTGTAGAAATGACTAACAGGCTTTCCAGTTCTGTAGAGCTATCCAATGAGGAAATGAGCTGATTTCATTGAAGTTCGGCTGCTTTTGGTGCTTATGTTCTGTCTTAATTTTCCATTTTTTCTGTAACTCTATGTATGCTGTTAAAAATATACCTTTGCATTACATATGCACTTTTGTTTGAGTAAAACCAGTCCGGTTCTTTACTTTTTCAGCATAATCATCATGGACACTGTGAGAACCCTGAATTATTTGTCTGATCTGAGAGAGACCAAGTATGGTCGGCCGCCTCCCAGACACGGTCTGAACTTGTTGTGGTGGTTTGCTCATGATTGTGTTCAGATTGATTTCAACGGTCGTATGACTGCACAGTGCAACCCTACAAATGGAGCTTTTGGTTTCCACCGATTTCATAATAGGGATAATCTGCTTCCTTACAGTGACCTACTATACTATGAGGTGGGCAACCTGAACACCACTGGTTCACTGCCTGATTATGTCACTGAGAATTACACAGGATATTCAGACAAAAGCAACAAAGATCGCATCATTGTTTCTTTTGACCCAAGGCGGAGAAGATTTGAGAATGTTTATGTGACACAGCACTCAGATCGGGTGCACTTTGATCAGAATCACACTTACCGCATTAGCACTGAACTCATCAAGGACATTCAAGATTTGAGCCGTAAAAAATTCCTCAGAGGACGCACGAATCGTTCTGAACATATATCCATAGACATACATCAGTCAGCTCAGACAAACAGCTGTCAGAGTATTAGCACTGAACTCATACAGGACATTCAAGACTTGAGCCGTGAAGAATTCCTCAGAGAACACTCGGATCCTTCCATAGACATTCCTCAGTCAGTGCAACACAACCAGACAAACAGCAGTCAGAGAGAGAAATGCTGCTGTGTGCTGCTTTGATGCAGTCTGCTGGTACTGTTGCTCATTATTGCTGCTGCTGTCTATTTATTGTTGAAAATGGAAATATAGTTTTCATTGTTATTCTAGCTCATTTCGTAACTGCATGCTGCAGTTTGTTTTCTTTGAGTCAGTTGCTTATTTAGATTAAATTTAACATTTATTAACATGTTTATTATTATGTTGAATAATATGGAATGTTGAGCATTGTATATTTATCACAAAATTCTTTTTAATTGTATTACATAATTTCTGTATTCATATTTGTTTGTGCTTATTCTTTGAAGTACACAGAGACTGTATTGCCTTAGAACTAAAACTCCAAAAACCATTGACTTGTTTGTGCAATTTTGTTTTTTAAATAACAATGTGAACTTGTCTATTACTTTGCCATAACTGCCAACAATATTTTTATGTCATTAACTATAAATCCTAAAAAACTGTAATACACTGCTTCTGTTTCCTTTATAGTCAGCTGCTCTCTCTCTTCTTGTTCAACTTTGGATGAACTAATTTGTTTATTATACACTCATCTCTGACTCAGATACATGCAGTTATACTTAACCTCTGCTCAGTGTAGATTAATACACAAAACTCCTCTTTACTCTTGGGGTATGCTGTAACAAAATGCCAGTGTGTGTTCATTGAACTGACCCTTTGCAGGTAGTTTGATTGACAGGCGATCTGACCAATCATAACGCTGAATCTGCCATTTTCGTCGGAGAAACAAACCAGATTTGAGAGCAGATTAACATTGGTGGACTTGAAAAATGGTGTGTACTGATGTCTTTCCACGGTTGAAACAAGATACCTTCTGATGTTCATTCATGTTTATTTCATGCTATAACTAGTAAAGAGGAAGAGATGATAGGCTCATGTCCCGCTTGAACTGAGGCGCCACAGCGATTTTAGTGTTAAAAGGGAAGAAACAATTACTCCACTTAAGACATAACTGCCTGTCAGTTTCTCTGCTATAAATATCTGGCATGAAGCAACACCAGTTTCTGTCTGCAGAATGTTCTCCACCCACAAAATCCATTATCAGAGTGTGAACACTCCCGTCCGTCACTTCTGCAGAATAAGATGAATTAATTTTATGTGTTCATACAGATGATTTTTATTGCTTTATTAGTTACAATATCAGGTTTGGAGCATCTATATAGCAATATCTTTGACCTCACACAAGACACTGTGGAAGCTGCTGCATACGAGGAACTGCGTGAAGCAACAGTTCGTTACCAGCTACACGGTAAGAGCACTGAATTGTCCCAGCTGTTTATTTAGTCATAAAAAATAATGTATGCATTAGTATCAAATTAGCTGGAATACGACAGCCGATTTGGACTTCCTTGCTTTTACTTTAAATTTTACTCCAAGGGCAGATTAACCCTTCATCTTACTGAAAGATTCTTAGAGGATCAGTCTTTCTACTGCTACAGAGATCTTTCTGATTGTATTTCTGTGTAAGTGATCAGTGCATGCAGATGGTCAGCCTAGGACCCAACAGACTTTATTCTGCTGATATTGAGAGAAAATCGTCTGAATGTATTTTAACACGTCAAAAAGTGAGCTGATATTACTACACTTTTCTGGATAGCTGAAAACCCCATCAAATGAGCCTATACAGTATTTTTAATAAATGAATATTCAAAGAGCAGATCTGAATTAAATATTTTGCATAACACGTTCTCCGATTTTGCAGAGTTCCAATGTGTTCCAATGTGTTTTGTTCCTTCTTAGTTTTGCAGTTTTTCTGTAACTGTACATTTTATATTAAAAATATATACCATTCTTCGCATTACATGCACATTTGTTTGAGTAAAACTAGATCTGTTCTTTGAATATTTTCCCCAACAGAATGATCAGGAACATGGTGAGAACCCTGAATGATTTGTCTGATCTGAGAGAGACGGGGTTTGGTCGGCCGCCTCCCAGACACGGACTGAACTTGTTGTGGTGGTTTGCTCATGATTGTGTTCAGATTGACTCCAACGGTCAGATGATTGCAAAGTGCGGCCCTGAATATGGAGACTTTGGCTTTGATCTATTCTATAATAGGGAAAGACTTCTTACTAAAACTAACCTACCATACTATGAGGTGGGCAACCTGAACACCACTGATTCACTGCCTGATTATGTCACTGAGAATTACACTGGATATTCAGACAACAGCAACACGGATCGCATCATTGTTTCCTTTGACCAAAGGCGGAGAAGATTTAAGAAGATTTATGTGACACAGCACTCAGATCAGGTGCACTTTGACCAGAATCTCACCTACTGCATTAGCCTTGATCTTCTGAAGAACATTCAAGAGTTAAGCCTGAAAGAATTCCTCAGAGAAACTATGAATGTTTCTTATCAGATTTCTTTCCAAATGCATTGCAGACACACACCGTTTCCAGCTCAGTCTGTAAAGAGTGAACCCTACCAGAGTCAAGAGTCTAAATCTATCAAGGATGTCTGTGCAAAATGTTGCAAAATGTTGTTTTGTATGTTTTTGTTCATTTTTGTTGTTTTCTTCTTGCTTTTAATAATGAAAATATAGTTTTCATGCTGTTTGTTTTTCATTTTGAAGCTGTGTATTGAAGCTCCATTTGTACAATTGAAAGGGTCTGCTAAATGAATAACAGTATAATCTGATGTATGTTAATATAATTATAAATAGATCGTTCTATAAATGTGAGATATAATGTTGAGCTTTGCATGTTTATCACTGGATTCTTTTCATGATTTATTACAATGATGTAGATAAATGTTCCAGATCATGGGAGACAAAAGATAAAAGCAGAAATAATACATTTAATATATCATAAGCTATAAATTGCATCTAATGCTGTTGATAACAGTTATGAATACTGTATAAAACAGATACTTAATATGAAACCTAAATATGAGTGAGACATTATAGTTTGATATGAAGTAGCTTTCGTGTAAATCTCATTATGCTCTAATGTGTTTCTGCAAGTTTCGCTTTCCATAGTATGAGTTTCTATTCATCAAAACAGAAACAGATACACACACACAACCTAGTGTGTGTTACTATAGTTCCTGTCATGTGTTCAGTGACATCAGCAAACATGCTGTCATGTCATATGAATGAAGCAGCTGGTGCCAAAGACCTAGATTGGCTTCTACAAGGTAAGACGTCTTATTTTTTTAATGCTTATATATATATATATATATATATATATATATATATATATATATGTTTTATTGATTCTGAACCGTTTATACTTTTATAGAATTACAGATTAACCATTCATCTCACTGCAGTTATCCTAGAAGATCAGATTTTCTCAGTTTTGTGGAAGTTATCAGTATCTGTAGTTCCTTTTGAGTTTGCTGTTTGGTTTTGGTCAGTCTAGGACAAAACAGACTTTAATGTGCTGCTTTTGAGAGAAAACATCTGCTGAATAGATTCAAATTTGCTGAATAGATTCAAGATTCATATGAACAGATTCAAAAACAGAGCTGAGAGTTGTGAACTCTTTATAGCTGAAAACACAATCGAATTAGCCCAAATATTTAATAAATGAACATGTGTACAGCAGGGGTTTGATGAACAACAGGTGTTCCATTTCTGCAGATTTAACTAATGATGAAATTAACTGATTTAAATGAAGTCCTGATGAAGAACTGATTCATGTTCCTTCTTAGTTTTACCTTTTGAAGTTTTCCATAATTGTACATTATATATATATATATATATATATATATATATATATATATATATATATATAAACACAATATTGTAACATTGATTGCATTAAATGTGCACTTTTTTCAACAGGATTGTCAGGAACATGGTGAGACCCCTGAATAAACTCTGTGATCTGAGAGAGACCAAGTATGGTCAGCCGCCTCCCAGACACGGTCTGAACTTGTTGTGGTGGTTTGCTCATTATTGTGTTCAGATTGACTCCAACGGTCGTATGACTGCACAGTGCAACCCTACAAATGGAGCGTTTGGCTTTCATCGGTTCTATAATAGGGATGATCTTCTTCCTAAAATTAATCTACTATACTATGAGGTGGGCAACCTGAACAACGCTGGTTCACTGCCTGATTATGTCACTGAGAATTACACTGGATATTCAGACAAAAGCAACAAAGATCGCATCATTGTTTCCTTTGACCCAAGGTGGAGAAGATTTACGAATGTTTATGTGACACAGCACTCAGATCTGGTGCACTTTGACCAGAATCGCACCTACCGTATTAATGTTCATCTTCTGAAGATCATTAAAGACTTGAGCCGTGAAGAATTCCTCAGAGGACGCACAAATCATTCTGAACATATATCCATAGACATACCTCAGTCATTGCAGACAAACACCCGTCAGAGTATTAGTAATGAACTCATACAGGACATTCGAGATTTGAGCCGTGAAGAATTCCACAGAGGACGCACAAATCGTTCTGAACAGCTTTCCATAAGCATGCCTCAGTCAGCGCAGCACAGCCAGACAAAAACCTGTCAGAGTTGGAAATGCCGCTGTGCGCTGATTGGCTGTGGTCTGCTGTTACTGCTCACTGCTGGTGTTGCTGTATATATTTGGTTGAAGACAAAATAGTTTTAATCTGTTGCTTTTTGTTGTTCTAGCTAATTTTGAAAATTGCACTTTGCTTCCTTTGAGTCAGTTGCTTATTTAAATGAGCTTTAACGCATTTATTACCACATGTTTGTTATTATGTAGTGTGATGTTCATTGCAATGATGTAAATAAATTTTAAGATTTTAAGACTTTGGGTGTCACATCACATATTAATCATTGTCTTGATTTATAATAATTTCTGTACTTTTTGTGCTTATTCTTTTAAATATATTGTGTGTATAGAACTAAAAATCCAAAAACCATTGACTTGTGTTTGTGTGATTTTTTTTTTATTTAACAATGTAAACTTGTCCATTAACTTTGGCATAAGTGTCAACAATATTTTATGTCATTAACTATAAATCTTAATAAATTATAGGCCTAATAAATTTTAACATGAATAATATTATTACATTTTGATATATGAAATATATGAAATTTGAAGACATTATACAATTCAGTGGTTTCCTGCAATAATGTGTTTCTCTTTCCACACTGATGAGTTTCTGTTCATCACCACAGCAACACACACCTGTAGTACAACTAGTGTGTGTGTGTGTGTGTGTGTGTGTTTTCCTCGTCTGCTTTACTTTCACTTTCCTGGTTATTTCCGCAGCTGTGGAAGTTAAACACTCCCTCGGAAAAAAAAAAACAACAACAACAAAAAAAAAACAACCTATGCTATCTTTTTTTAATCGTTTAACACTTTGAGAAAAGAAAAGAAAAAAAACAATTATTTAGGCTATGTAGGCTACTAAAAGTCGAATCAAAAACAATATGAACCGTTTTAATTTCTGAAACAATAGGCTATATAGGCTATATAATTTTAGTAGGTCAAGCAACTGGACTTTTAAAACTTTAGGTTGTAATTCATTTGCCTGGTGTAATCTTGTTGAAATGTTTAGGTCCAAGTTTGTGTTTGTCACCGCCCACTGCCAGAGATATGAATATTAATAGGAGCGCGTGCGCTGCACAGACGCAGATCCTCCATACGCAAGAATAAGGTACGGTATTCTATGTCTATTTGTCTGAGTTGAATTGCTTTTTGTTATTAAGACTAACTTTAATTACCTTAGAGGATCGTTTTAAACCTAACGCGGGATATTGCTGTTTAAATGTGCTTTATTAAATAGCGGCAAACAGCTGTTCAGTAAATGTTGTCTGTAGCAGATGGGCTACTGTGGGTGTGCGTTTAGAGAGAAACGAAACCTAGGCTACAGGTCCACTTGTTGGTCAAATAAAACTAGAGTGGATTAAGACTAGATTGAAAATGGCTGTAAAATTAAACTAACTAATAGTCTACCTACGTAACTATACTAACTAAATAGTCGGATAAACTCTCAAGTAAAAAAAAAACAAACCAAACAAAGCAAAGCAAAAAAAAAAAAAAAAAAAAAAAAAAAAAACCCTGTAAAACCAGACATTTTAGAACTGTAAGTCAGTTTATGTAAACTCTAAATAATAATAATAATAATAATATATAAAAAAAACTTTACATAATATAAACACTCTTGTTTTTTTTGTTGTTGTTTTTTTTAACATTTTTTTTCTTTACATTTTGCATTTTTGTTTTTCATTTTAATCTGTAGGCTACCCTGCACACTTTTTATGCAATCAATATCTGTCAAAGGCCTATAATTAAATTTTATTTAGCATATTATTTAAAAAAAAAAAACTGAAGATACGCAGAACATGTGCCAAGCTGAAGTGTAAGAAACATTTCAATTCCAGTCTTCTTCAAGGTCCACATGTGGGAGAATTATTGAGGAAACGAATGAAGGCTGATTATTTTAGTGGTCTATTATGATCCTTCTGAATTTAACAAAAAAATATTATACATGTATATTATATTAGGTTATATTATTTAATACATTTTAATAAATTATACATATTATACCATCATATTTGTGATATTCATTCTGTTTAATTAAGTTCTGCAATTTTGTGCAACCCATTGTCCCATCCTGCAGCCCAGTCCCATTTATTCTTTTACTTATTTATTTTCCTCCTGTCTGTTTTCTAGGCGCAGAATGGCCCAACCGAGGACGCTGAATGAACTGGCCCATCTGAGAGAGACCAGGTTTGGTCAGCCGTATCCCAGACATGGTCTCAGTCTGCTGTGCTGGTTTGCTCACAAATGTGTTGAAATTGATGACGGCGGCAAAATGATTGCACTATGTGAACCAGAAGACAGAGATTTTGGTTTCCATCCGTTCCATAATTCAGAAGAAATTCTTCCTGATACTGACCTACAGTTCTATGAAATGGGCAACCTGCATCATCCGGGTGAAATGCCTGATTATGTTACTAAGAATTACGACAGTGATGTGCGTGAGAGCAATGCAGATCGCATTGTTGTTTCGGTCGACTCAGATGAGAATGACACATGGTTTGACAGGATTTATGTGACACATCATTTAGGTCAGGGGCGCTTCGATGAGAACTCCACCTTCCGCATCAGCCAAGGCCTGATTAAGATCATTCAGAACATGGAATGGTCAGATTTCATCGGGGAGGTGAAGATCCGGCAGCGGCGTAAGCGGCGTGGTAGACGTTGAGTGTTATGTGTGCACTCTCATGCAGTCTGGATCCTGCAGACACTCATAGTTGAAATCAAACATTCCTGTTCATCCAAAATAAAAGCGAGTGTCTTCCTGGAGTTCTTTTATAACAAATGATTAAAATTGCATTGTAAATTGATTTGTCCCATTCTGGATGAGAAGCTTTATGATTCTTAATGTGTAATTAATAAGATTCATTGTGTTCTGGCTTTTTAAAAATGTTTACTTAAATGTTTATTTTAAATTAATCGTCTCATTTCACTGCATTAAATGAATCGTTCACCCAAAAACCTGTCATAATTTATAGACCTTTAAAACCAAGCCAACCCAAAAAAAATAACATTTAATGGGATTAAATTGTATGACACTGTGGCTTGTGGGTTTATAAATAGTTATATCTGTTGTTGGGTCACATGCACATGTTCACGTCGATTATCCCGTGCTTATAAAGTCCAGCAGGATGATGTAAGTAAGGTCTGTGGTGAACACAAGCTCAAAATATTTTTATCTTAATTTTTATCTTTAATCTACAACATAAAATACAGCGGTAATACCCCCTTGTGAATTTTTGAAAGCTTTTACTTGTCTTGAAAAAGATGGTGGCTAACAAGTGACTAAATAGGACTACAGAGCTTAATAAGGTCACACAGCACAGGTCAACTAACTAATCTACTCACTAGGTGCTTTCACAGCCTCATTGTCTTTATAATTGCGCTCTTTCATGTTATTCTAACTCAAAAGCTGTGTTCATGTGCGAAGATTATCATTATGAACAAAGCGTGTAGGAATCCTACATTTTTGTTGGTCACAGAGCTTATTTTCTGCAATAATAATCTATGGAATAATCCAGTGTTGATGTAACCAGGGTGATGCTAACTTTTGGGTTGGCCTACAAAAATATGTCAGTCTATTCATAGTGCAGTTATTTCAAGCATAATAGAAGTATAACTGCAGGGTGTTACTACAGAATAGTTCTTTGCATTGTCATCAATGGTGTTTTCGGGGCCAAATATGCATAGGATGCATTAGATGAAAGATAATTCCTTGTTTACAGAACATCACTGTAACATTCTCTATATACTGTTGAATAATTATGTACTACGTTCATTTACATTTGATGATGTTTTGTGACAAACTTCAACTGGTTTTGTAATCTCTAAAATCTACACACACACACACACACACACACACACATATACATACACACACACGTCTGGTTTGCTATCCTTGTGGGGACTCTCCATAGGCGTAATGGTTTTTCTGCTGTACAGACTGTATTTTCTATTGCCCTACACCAACCCTACACCTAAACCTACCCCTTACAGAAAACTTTCTGCATTTTTAGATTTTCAAAAAACTTCATTCTGTGTGATTTATAAGCTTGTTTACCTGTGGGGACCTCAATTTAGGTCCCCACCGTGACACGAGTCCCCATGAGTCTGTGTGTATTCAGGTTTAAGTCCCCACCGAGATATAAAAACAGGTACACACACATACACACACACACACACACACACACACACACTTGCTGTCTACTACAGGGACGTTAACTGTTTTGGAAGGACGCACCCACAGGATTGTCAATCTGGTTCAGTCTGTTTTCTGGAAATTTTCATTCTCCTCATCTCCTCATCAAGAGTAACAGCGGTGAAAGAAAAAAGTACACGGTAAGGTTTAGATGGGTTTTTTTGTTGTTGTTTTTTTCCATCTTCCTCTACTAAATTGGTTGCTTTATTTTACAAAACACATTCAGTTATTTGTTTCTGTGAATTTTTGGTTTTGTCAACCAAAAGCATGGATCATTTTTTGAATGTGTGTTTTCCATAAAGACAAACATTTTAAACAGCCATGACACTTAAAACACCTGTATTGCTCTTCCACATCTTTTTCAGGGACATTGGCTTGGAAAAAATTCAGTTCTGCATAAAGCTTGAAGGATTTACAAAAGGTACATTTTGAGATTTTCAGCTTTGTAACGCACGGATTGATTTGCATTTACTGTCTCATTGAATGTTTCATTAGTTTAAATGCAGTTTGAGTCTATTCCTATGTCTTTGCCTTCCACACAGTCGTCATGAAAGATACTCTGAATGAACTGTCCCAGCTAAAACAATCAAGCTTCAGTCAGCCACAGCCAAGACATGGCCTGAACCTGTTGTATTGGTTTGCTAAGGACTATATTGACTTCAGAGCTGGGAAAATTGTCTCCATCTATAGTCCTCAAAATGGAGACTTTGGCTTCCACGAGTACCATAACAGAATTGAAGATGATGAAGACCAACTCTTGCCGAGACAGAATCTCCCGTACTATGAGGTGGGCAATCTGAACGCTCAAGGAGCAGACAAGCTACCACATTATGTCAGGGCATATTACAGCCAGGACAAACCTGACAGTAACAAGGATCGCATTATTGTGCGTCAGGATGTCGATGGCAGCTTCAACAGGGTGTATGTGACTGAACACAGCGACCCGAAACGATTCGACAGCAGCAGAACCTACCGAGTGAGCCAGGGCCTCCTCCAGATCATCAAGAACATGAATCAAGAGCAGTATCTCGAAAAGACATCCAACACTCAAGAGAAGGATGTCATGTTTACAGAGCAGAGACGTAAAGTGACGGTGCCTGAAGACAATTCCTGGTGGTGTACCATTCTTTAAATATAAAGAGCTGCTTCCATTAACATTCTCTCTTTCCGTCTATGGATATTATATGATGATGGCTGAGCAGATGTTCCCAGCGTGAGCTTTGGAAGGGATTGGCTCCAGCCTCAGTTTTCCCAACACTATTATTCATGTTCTCTCTCCTTTTATAATCACACATGTTTAGTTATTTGACTTGGTTTGGATCTGAATCTAGCTTGGTTTGAAATAAATTCACTTTGGAAACTCACACTTTGAACTTTCTTATTGTTTGTGTAAATGAATCTTCTCTTTCATGCAGTATTAGATGCCCTTGAAAACAGGTGCAAAGAATGTGAGGGAGACTTGCTTGGCTCCGTTTTCATGTTTTGTTACATATCCCTACCAGAACAAACTTTAACCCAACCATGTACAAATGAAAGTTTAAACATCATAAAATACCCTTTCTTGATTTTTTGTTCATACATGAATACGCTTACACATGTACAGTATTTTGGCATGTGGTCTAGTTTTTAATGAAAGCAACAAACAGTAATGTTAATAACTATTTTTTTATATAATTCATGTAATATGATTAATTTGAGCAATTAAGCAAGCTTTTAAATCAATTTATCTATAGATAGACTGTAGATTGACAAGTGGCTAATTATACGTGAATATATATGAGTAAATATTTGAATCCTCAATGACTGATTCTTTGATTGCACTCTATTTGCCAAAGAAATATTTCTCCATGCAGTCACTCCTCCCCTGACACATGATATAGAACAACATCAGTTTCTGTTTGCAGATCTTTGCATGACTCACACAAAGACGTGTCAGGGTACAAATGCTCCCATCATTTCAGTAAAGTAAGTTTGATTCATTTTATCATGTGTTTATTTAACTTATCACTTCACTTTTAAACCAAAATTATTAACATGTGGTACACCACACTATAAACAATATTTTTGTTTAAGAACCTGCTTATCAGAGATTTGTTTGAAGAGCACCTCTCAAGTTCAGACCAGTCAGATCAGATCAGATCACTGCAAGACGATCAGTCTTTCTACAAGGATAGAGATCTTTCTGCTTGTAGTTCTGTGTAAGTGATCATTATCTGCAAATGTGTTTTACCAAAACTTCTTCAAAAATGCTCTTTAATGGTTTTTGTTTTTACATTTTTGCCATTTTTCTGTATATTTCATTTTTTAAAAATCATTCTGTCAGAATAAAACCAGTCCTGCTCCTTACTTTTTTTTCTTCAACAGGATTGTCAGGAACATGTTGAGAACCTTGTATGATTTGTCTGATCTGAGAGAGACGGGGTTTGGTCAGCCGCGTCCCAGACACGGACTGAACTTGTTGTGGTGGTTTGCTCATGATTGTGTTCAGATTGACTCCAACGGTCAGATGATTGCACAGTGCAACCCTGAAAATGGAGCTTTTGGTTTCCACAGATTCTATAATGCTGGTGGATTTCTTCCTGATACTGATCTACTATACTATGAGGTGGGCAACCTGCACAACCCTGGCTCACTGCCTTATTATGTTACTGAGAATTACACAAGATGGTCATATGACAGCAACACAGATCGCATCATTGTTTCCTTTGACCCAAGGCTGAACAGGTTCGACAGCATCTATGTGACACAGCACTCAGATCAGACAAACTTTGACCAGAATCACACTTACCGCATCAGCATTGATCTTCTGAAGGAAATTAAAGGGTTGAACCATGTAAACTTTCTCAGTGAAACTATGAACAATCCAAGACCTTATCAGATGTATTTCCATCAAAATTCCAACATACGCTCACAGTTTACATTTTCACCTCAGTCACTGCAGGGTCAAAGGTCACACCAATCTACCTGGGATTTCTGTGATTGCTGCGCTAAGATTATTTGTGCACTGTTGATCTTGTTTTGCTTGTTTGTTTTCTTCTTGCTTTCAAAAAGGCAAACATAATTTTGTTTACCGCTGTATGTTTTTCTACCAAATTCTGGATAGAACAATTTGAATACTAGTAAATGCATGACATTATGTGTTTACGATGTTGAGCATCACTTATTTTCTTTGAATGGTCACTGCTCTTATGTAAATAAATATTCAGCGTTTATAGGGACCAAATGTACAACTCTGGGATTTGATATTAAAGTCACCATGAAATCAAAATTGTCTCTTCTTATTTTTTATTTGCTACAACCTGTCACTCACATGAGACCACAGCAATAGCAATATTGACAATGATCCAGTTCCTGATAGACCAAATTAAATCCTGTTGAAGATGCTTTTCATCGCATTATAATCATATATATCTCTCCACCTGTATTCCCTAATGGCCTGTTCGGCATTGCAGGAAAGCTGCCATCCCTTACCAAAAAGTAGTATACTTCAAGTTTATTTTATTAAGTATACTTAAGTAAAGTTCAAGTATATTTTTAAGTATACTTTATGTAGTAAGTATACAAATATCAGTGTACTTGTAGTATACTACACCGTAAAAAAAGAAAAGAAAAGTTGAGCCAAGTTAAGATTTTTGAGTTCTTTCAACTAATTTTTGTAGGAGATTCTCAACTTCTTGTTGTATAAACATAAAAACAACAAGTTGAGAAATATGGGGCGCCGTTTGTAAAGCGACTCACGCTGAAAATAACAGCAACATTTTGTCACATTTAGCTTCAAACTATGTTTAAAAAACTGGTATGAGTTTTTGACGGTCACTTTTTAGCACATTTAAAAACAATATTTGTCAACTTAGGGATATTTTAAATAGTTAAATCTAAATGTTAAATGTTAAATCTAAATGCTAAATCTAAATGTTAAATCTAAATGTTAAATCTAAATCTAAATGTTAAATCTAAATGTTAAATCTAAATCTAAATGTTAAATCTAAATGTTGAATCTAAATGTTAAATCTAAATCTAAATGTTAAATCTAAATGTTTAATCTAAATCTAAATGTTGAATCTAAATGTTAAATATAAATCTAAATGTTAAATCTAAATCTAAATGTTGAATCTAAATGTTAAATCTAAATCTAAATGTTAAATCTAAATGTTAAATCTAAATCTAAATGTTGAATCTAAATGTTAAATCTAAATCTAAATCTAAATGTTGAATCTAAATGTTTCGGGGGAAACTAAATATTTAACTAATATGCAAATTAAAAATGCCGGTAACCGGAAGTGCCAAAATAAAAGCTCGAGGAGGTCAGTGTGTGTTTATAGCATGGTTTATAGTGTCAAATAACGAATAAAAACCGTTGTCGTTGTAACGTTAGAAACATTTTGAATAGCCGCCAGGACGGCTCTGCCGATGCTCTCGGCTAACGCCGTTTCGTTGGACATTTTGAACGACGTACCTGGTCCGGGGCGAACATGACAGAGAGTGATGAGTTGACAGAGAGTGATGAGTTGACATTCAGTCAAAGTGAGCCCCCTCGTGGCTGGCTATTATGGCTACAGGTCATAAGTCCCGCACTTTTCATAGAAGTGACACTAGCCTACTCTTCAAATACAGTTTCTCCAAACGTGTTTATTATTTTAGGTAGTTATTATCATGATAATCCATGTCCAAGAGTCCACTTCCTCGGATGAGATGGTTTTTATTCGTTATTTGACACTATAAACCATGCTATAAACACACACTGACCTCCTCGAGCTTTTATTTTGGCACTTCCGGTTACCGGCATTTTTAATTTGCATATTAGTTAAATATTTAGTTTCCCCCGAAACATTTAGATTCAACATTTAGATTTAGATTTAGATTTAACATTTAGATTCAACATTTAGATTTAGATTTAACATTTAGATTTAACATTTAGATTTAGATTTAACATTTAGATTCAACATTTAGATTTAACATTTAGATTTAGCATTTAGATTTAACATTTAACATTTAGATTTAACTATTTAAAATATCCCTAAGTTGACAAATATTGTTTTTAAATGTGCTAAAAAGTGACCGTCAAAAACTCATACCAGTTTTTTAAACATAGTTTGAAGCTAAATGTGACAAAATGTTGCTGTTATTTTCAGCGTGAGTCGCTTTACAAACGGCGCCCCATAGAGAAAACTCAAAAATCTGCTGAAGCTGGTTGCCTTAAAATTTGAAGTTGGCTCAACTTTTTTTTTTACAGTGTATTTCAATACTCCTTGGGACTAAATTGGCCCACTTTCTAGTATATAAAAGTATAATTTTAAGTATAATTTAAGTACAACAGTAGTAAACTTTGAGTACACAACTAGTTTACATCAATGTTTTTAGCTTGTACTGCAACTATACTAAATACTTGTAGTAGCATTTTTTTATTTTTTCATTTTGTCACTGTCATTGATGTACTGTCTCCTTTTCTAGTCACACATTTTGAGTTGATTCTTTCTTTCTTTTTTGTTATATATGTGGTTTCTTGGGCCTGTTTTGAAATAAAATTGCTTCGGGAATTGTTTCTTTTAGGATGCAAAACTTCAAATCTATTTTGAATGATGCTGTACTCTATTTGCCAGCCAAATATTTCCCCGTGGAGTCACTCTTCCCCTGATATTGCTATGGAACAACAACACCCGTTTCTGTTTGCAGATCTTTGCACACAAGGACGTATCCGTATGAACGCTTCAAAAAGGTAAAGCGGATTTGTTTTACAATACGTTTAGCTGCTTGTTTTATTTATTACGTTATTATTAAATCATTATTAACTTTACATTGAACTGTCCAAGTTGAGTTGGCTATTTATTTATTTAATAAGTGAATTAATATAATTTATTAACATTATTTATATAAAATAATTTCCGAAGCAGAGCAAAGTGGCTGTATACCACACCAGAAATAAGAGGAACATCTTTAAACTGTATAACACAAGTTTAAAAGTAAGAAATAAAGAAACAGGTACTTTAGACTAAGAACATTGTTTTGCATTTGTATCGAAGCTTTTTGGGTTTAACATTTTAATCTGTTATATAAATGCCAAAAATACATTAGTCCTTCAAATTACAGTAGCTTGCAAATGTTTATTGGCACTGTTTCTGGTGTTCACAGCTGGACTTCCTTGTTTTTATTTTACAAAATTGGTAGATCTTCTCACTAAAGATTAACCATTCATCTTAGAGGATCAGCCTTTCTACAGGTGCGGAAATCTTTCTGCTTGTAGTTCTGTGTAAGTGATCAAACATTTACCAAAAATGTTTAATACCATTTCATGGTTCTTGTTTTTACATTTGCAGTGTCTCTGTAATTGTGCATCATATATAATTACAAACCTTTCTCTGAACAACAGGTGCACTATTGTTGGAGAAAGACCAGTTTGTTTGTTTTTTTGTTTTTTTGTAATTTTATTTATTTGTTTGTTTATTTTTGTCTGGATCATGGTGAGAACCTTGTATGATCTGTCCGATCTGAGAGAGACCAAGTATGGTCAGCCACCTCCCAGACACAGTCTGAACTTGTTGTGGTGGTTTGCTCATGATTGTGTTCAGATTGACTCCAACGGTCGTATGACTGCACAGTGCAACCCTGAAAATGGAGATTTTGGCTTTCATCGATTCTATAATAGGGATAGACTTCTTCCTTATACTGACCTACTATACTATGCGGTGGGCAACCTGAACACCATTCACTCACTGCCTCATTATGTCTCTAAAAGTTACACAAGACAGTCAGACAACAGCAACACAGATCGCATCATTGTTTCCTTTGACTCAAGGAGGAAAAGATTTGAGAATGTTTATGTGACACAGCACTCAGATCGGGTGCACTTTGACCAGAATCGCACCTACCGCATTAGCCTTGATCTTCTGAATGACATTCAAGACTTGAGCCGTGAAGACTTCCTCAGAGGACCCACGAATCGTTCTGAACATATATCCATAGACATACCTCAGTCAGCGCCGGGAGAAACCTGTCAGAATATTAGCAATGAACTCATCGAGGCCATTGAAGAGTTGAGCTGTGAAGACGTCCGAAGTGAACCCATGAATTATTCTGAGCAGTTATCCACAGATATACATCAGTCAGTGCAGAGACAAACCTGTCAGAGTACTAGCAATGAACTCACGAAGTATATTAAACAGTTGAACCACGATGACTTCCTTAGAGAACCCATGAATTGTTCTGAACATGTACCCATAGATGTACTTCAGTCAGCACAGGGAGAAACCTGTCACAGTATTGACAATGAACTCATCGAGGAGATTGAAGAGTCGAACCGCGAAGAACCCATGAATCGTTCTGAGCAGTTATCCACAGACATACATCAGTCAGCGCAGAGACAAACCTGTCAGAGTCAGCCCACTGTACTGAGATGTGCATTGCTTACTATGATCATTATTGCTGCTATTGCCTGGTATTTGAAACTGGTATAGTTTTCATCCACTGTTGTTATTCTAGCTAATTTTGAATACAATGATTGGGCTACATTTACATGTTTATTATTATGAATACTGAGTGACACATCACATCCAAATCAATGTCTTCAGTGGTTATGCTCTGATTTATAGTTATTTTGTTTCTTTCTTCATATTTGTTGCTTATTCTTTGACAAATACAGAGATTTTATACCTTGTATAGAAGTCGACTTGTGTGATAATGTTATTTTAATTAAACTTGTTTATTAATGCTATAAGTGCCAACAATATATTTGAAATCAATATCAGGTTTTGAACTGTAAACCTGAATATATTATGATATATTTCAATGTGAATAATACATAGGCCTAATTCTATTGAATATCTATGAATCTGAACATGAGTGAGACAGTTTAATGTATCTTTAATGAAAATCTCCTCCTAACTGTCCAGGGATGTCAAACTCTGGAGGCAGCCCTGCAGAGTTTTGTTCCAACCCTGCTCCAACACACATACCATGTGGTTTTCAAATAAGCCTGAAGGACTTGATTAGTTGGATCAGGTGCATTTAATTAGGGTTGAATTCTCTGCAGGGCTCCGGCCTTCCAGGAATAGAAGATATGCACTGACGTCACTTTCCCGCTGGAACACGCCGGACAAAAGACAAAAAGTGACAAAAGAGCCTGCTGCATGACTGGATTTAATCCACTTTTTTCTTGCTGTAAAAATGGGCCATTTGTAAATTCTATGGGTCTAGCTTCTGGTCTCATCCGCGTCCAGCTATTTTAAGCTGTACAAAACAGTTAGTTTTGCTGCTTGATATTGAAAATTGGTGCGTCTTATCATATTATTTTAATGCATTATCTTAATTATGAACACACTGGTTTGTAGTGCAAACAGTTTTACCGTTTACTGCACGTTGTTATTCTCCTCGTTATTTTCCTATAGCGGCTAATGAACCGGAAGTCTCACCCATAGGCTTACTTCCGCATTGAAGAAAAAGGTGGATAGGGAAGGTGCGAAAACACTAGTAAAACAAACGATAATCGGTTTAAACTAAAGGTTTTTGGACTCGATATAGTGTTCCTTACAATTTACCAAAGATCCAGTGGTCCATGGGTATTTATATGCAGCCAGGAATCGTGTTTCCTGACATTTATATATGTGCCTGATTTCGACGCCAGTGAAATACATAAAGCAAATTTGCCTAATCTCGTCATATCATCCATCCCAAAAATGATATAGTAGCCTATTTGTCAGTGTTTATTTAAAAACATCCAGTTATGCAGAAGATGGTAAGAGATATGTATAAGATGGTAAATACTTAATTGATGAGTTGTCAATATGATATATAACAATGCAATGTATAGGGGATGATTTTACCGCAAAATTCAACATATTAACATAAACTGATAACTGCAAATCCATGTTTCGCTGCCTGGAGTCCATTGTTTCTTTGAATTGCAGGGATCCATTTGCTTCTCTTTTCTGTCGCTTTTGGCAGTCTGTAAATATATAACGTCAAATCCATTTGTGTCTATCTGATCTTCCGCAGCTGTAGAAAGCAAACACTCCTTCAACAACAATAAAAAATGATCTTTTAATAATACCTTTAACAATGTGAGAAAAGAAAACAAAACCGTTTGTTTAATTCCTAAAAGCTGATTCGAAAATAATATGGGAACCGTTTTAAATTCTGTAACAAGCGTTTTTTTTTTTTTTTTTTCAATTTATTTTAGTATGGGCAAATTATTAAAAGACTGGCCTGTACTTTTTTACTCAATTTTAGGTTGCCATTCACGAGTCTGTTGTTTAGTTTCACAGAATATTTTACCGATCCTCCTCTGATACCAGTACAGCATTAAGAGTTTGTGTAGATTATTTTTGCAGCAGGTTTGTTTTGCACCATCCACTTACAAAGATATGAAGAATAATAGCATGTTAGTCGTCACAGACGCAGATCCTTCTTACAGCGAATGACCTACAGGTGCAGTATCCTGTTGTTTTTTGTTTTGTTTTGTTTTTTTGGCCTAACATATTGCTTTTTGTTAACGAGATCAACTTTAATGACATTATAGGATCATTTTAAACTTTAAATATTTTTATGTTTTTTTTTTAAAACTACTTGCTTTCAGACTCTGATTAGTAATGGGCTGTTAGATGTGTGTTTAAAAACTTAGTTTACTGCATATTCATCATATTTGTACGATAAGGTACAGGTTATTGCTGCTCATTTTAAATTTAATTTTTATACTGTAGTCCAGTCCTATTAATTATGTTATTTTCTGTCTGTCTTCTAGACACAGTATGGTCCGACCGAGGAAGCTGACAGAATTGTCCCATCTGAGAGAGACCAGGTTTGGTCAGCCGTATCCCAGACATGGTCTCATTCTGCTCTGGTGGTTTGCTCACGAATGTGTTGAGATTGACAGCAACAGGATGATTGCATGCTGCAACCCAAAAGACAGAGATTTTGGTTTCCATCCTTTCCATAATTCAGAAGGACTTCTTCCTGAAACTGACCTACAGTACTATGAAATGGGCAACCTGCATCATCCGGGCGCAATGCCTGATTATGTTGCTAAGTATTATAACGGATATGTACATGAGAGTAATGCAGATCGCATTGTTGTTTCAGTCGACTCAAAACGGAATAAAACCTGGTTTAAAAAGATTTATGTGACACATCATTTAGGTCAAGGGCGCTTCGATGAGAAATCCACCTTCCGCATCAGCCAAGGCCTCATTGACAAAATTAAAAGCTTGACATGGCCAGATTTCATCAGAAATGTTAAGATCAGACAGCACCACCATTATTGAGTTAACATGATCATCTTTGCAGACTGGATCCTATACAGACACTATTTCTGTTCATCCAAAATAATTTCGTTTTGGATTAATCAGTTCTGGATATGTTCTTCTATTCAGTTCCACTATGCGCTGCTATAACTGCAGCGACTGAAGAAGTCACTCTTACTGGACTATCGGCTGCATCACATGCATGTCCATCATATTCATTGTGTGCCATATTAGTACAAATTAATGTAAAGGTCTGTGTGAAGTTTTATTAGCTCCTTTATTCTGGGCATTCTTGTATTCATGTGGTTTGTGACTTTCGACCTGGTTTGCTTTCACTTATGTTTCAGCTTTATTGGTTCGGAGTTTCTGTGAGCATTTCTGATCCTGGATGGTTTGATTTGTGCTTCAGTAAATTTCTGCACAAGGATGTCTGATGTGTAGTTAATGTTAAAAATGCTCAGATTTTCCTCATGGCAAATATGGATGTTTTTAGTGTGATGATAGTAACCATTATAAATGGAAAAATGGCAGATAAAATATTATGACCATTTTCAAATTACCTTCATAGAAAACAATAATTCTTCTTCAGTGATCCAGTCCTGCATGACATGATTTCAAACAAAGCAACTATTAAACACTTTTATTAATAATACAAGTTGTGTTCGACTGCATTTTATACATTTTTATTATCTCTTCTTGTATTTGTGTAGCTTGTCTCTTTTAAATTAATCATTTACTTGGATAAAAGTATCTGTCACATGAATAAATAAGTACATAATATATGTTAAAAAATTTAAATATAATTCTATATGTATGCTCATACTGTCACATTACGCTGTTCAGGAGAACGCAGGAGGCACGAGGAAACATTTAACAGTCTTTAAATCAAGGAAACACTGGGAATAATCACAACAGGAGCTTGAGCAACACACGTCGCAAACAAGTAGACCCGACAAACATGAACTGAACAGACTGGGGCTTATAAACTCAGGATAACAAGGGACAGATAGGTGCTGGGAATCAACTAATCATCAAATAAGGCAAAACAGGAACTGAAACACATGACAAAACGGGTCCAATCCTGACACATACTGTGTATTTATATAAATGTAAGACATGATGTTGAGCTTTGCATGTTTGTCACTGGATTTAAAAAAAAAGATTTATTGCAATGATATTTATATATATTTCAAGTCAAGGGAAACAAGAACCTGTCTTTAGATGAAACATTAATCTGAATATTGGGGGACACATTCAATTCACAGCCTCACCGCAGTTGACTTAATGTAAACTGTCAAGAAGAATATATTTAATATAATAAAAACTATACATTTTATTCCATGCTACAAATAGATTTTAATATGAATAATTTATAATAGGAAATCTGAATATGAGTGAGAATGTAATACAGGCCCATTATACAGTATAAAGTAGCATAAGTGCATAAGTCTCTCTTTCCACACTGATGAGTTTCTGTTCATCAAAGCAGAAACACACACACACACACACATACAACCTGTAGGTCAACTAACGACTTTTCTATAGCATAGTTCCTATAGTTTAGTGACAACAGCAAATATGCATTGTTATCAATGACGCACTCAGGACAAAATATGCTACATATATATATATATATATATATATATATATATATATATATCCTATAGACTCTCTCTCTTTATCTGTCTATCTCTCTGTCTATAGACATATAGCCTTGCTTCCTACTACAGGGAAGTCAAAGTTGGTGGTTTTGGAGGGACACACACACAGTATCTGGTTCAGCTGAAATGAGCTTTTCATTCTCCTCAACGCCAGCACAAAATATATTTCTGTAATAAGTGTAAGTAACAATTTGACAATTTTCAAAGAAAAAGAAAGTATATGGTTTAGATTGCTTTTCTCCTCTCTTGCTCTACTAAACTGGTTGGTTATTTTACAAAAGACACACTCAGGTGTTTTCTATTGTTTGTGAATTTCCACATGCTTTTCAGTGATGCTCTCTTAGAAGAAGGAAAATAAAATCATCTCAATCATTGCCAAAAGCTTGAAGAACCTGTCTTTACACAAGCTACATTTTGAGATTTTTAACTTATCTCACTCATCTCACTCAAGAGTCTCAGAGAACCAGTCTCTCTACTGCTGCAGAGAGCTGAGTAAGTGACCAATATCTGAAGAAGTGTTGTATCACTGAATTGCCCACTGAAGCTAAGTAGGCTTGAGCCTGGTTAGTACCTGGAGGGGAGACCTCCAAGGAAAACCAGGTTGCTGCTGGAAGAGCTGCTAGGGAGGCCAGCAGGGGGTGCTCACCCTCCAGTTTGTGTGGGTCCTATTGCCCCGGTATAGTGATGGGGATACTATACTGTCATTGGGGATACTATACCGTCTTTTGGATGAGACGTTAAACCGAGGTCCTGACTCTCTGTGGTCATTAAAAATCCCTGGATGTCCTTCGAAAAAAGAATAGGGGTGTAACCCGGGCATCCTGGCCAAATTCGCCCATTGGCCTCTGTCATGGCCTCCTAATCATCCCCATATCTACTGATTGGCTTCATCACTCTGTCGCCTATCCACCAATAAGCTGGTGTGTGGTGGGCGTTCTGGCGCAATATGGCTGCCAGGTGGATGCTGCACATTGGTGGTGGATGAGGAGATCCCCCTTAAAGCGCTCTGAGTACCCAAAAGCACTATATAAATGTAATGAATTATTATTATTATTATTATTATTATTATTATTAATGTATCAAAATAATGACTGTATAACTGTATAATTTAACTTTTTTAAAATGCCGCTTTTTACTAAATAAATACAAAAAAAAAATCATTGCAAGTGTGCTATTGAATAAAATTTGTCTCTTTTTTCAACAGGATTGTCAGGAACATGGTGAGAACCCTGAATAATTTGTCTGATGTGAGACAGACCAGGTTTGGTCAGCTGCGTCCCAGACAGGGTCTGAACTTGTTGTGGTGGTTTGTTCATGATTGTGTTCAGATTGACTCAGATTGAGGTCAGATGATTGCAAAGTGCAACCCTGAAAATGGAGATTTTGGTTTCCACAGATTCTATAATGGTGGTAGACTTCTTCCTTACACTAATTTACCATACCGGTACTATGAAGTGGGCAACCTGAGCACCCCTGGCTCACTGCCTTATCGTCTGCCTTATTATGTCACTAAGAATTACACAAGACATTCAGACAGCAGCAACACAGATCACATTATTGTTTCTTTTAACTCAAGCTGGAACAGATTCAACAGCATCTATGTGACACGTGTCCTGGCAATTTTAAAATCACTCTCACCATGTAAGAGACAAACTCACTCTTAGTCTTTTAAAGGTTTTATTCTTTGCAAAGAAGGTCAACAGTCATGCAGAAACACAAGTTGCTGCAGAGTGTGACAACCCGGGGAGGGTGCTCCTCCACCTTATATCCACACTCTAGGCACTCAAGGTCACAAGCTTACAAACCTCCCTCAGTTGTACTTTTCCACATGTGGTGAGGAAGTAAACAACATTCTACTATATCATGCTGTAAAAACCCACTCCCCTTATTTAGGGCCCAAATAACCTTTCAGGTCACTAACATACATCTGGCCCGTCTCCCACTGGTCCAGTTTTTCGCCCAACACCCTCCTGTGGACCCCCCTTGTCGTCCATACATCTTAGGCTAAAATCCCCAGACCCTTTTCCCTCTACACAGCCACACCAAAAAGGTTTTGCACTACATAAACATACGAGAATCAACATAAAATGAATTTTCTTCAACACACGGCACTCAGATCAGACAAACTTTGACCAGAATCACACCTACTGCATTAGCCTTGAACTTCTGAAAAGAATTCAAATGTTGAACCGTGAACACTTCCGCAGAGAATTTATAAATAATCAAATACATCCTCATCAGATACATCCTTATCAGATGTATTTCCATCAAAATTCCAACATACGCTCACACTCTACATCTTCACTTCAGTCACTGCAGGGTCAAAGGTCACACCAATCTACCTGGGATTTCGCTAAGATGATTTGTGCACTGTTGCTCTTGTTTGTGGTTTTCTTCTTTCTTTTAAAAATGGCAAACAAAGTTTAGTTAACTGCTGTGTATTTGTCAATCTGAATACATGTAAATGCTTGACTTTATGTATTTACGATCTTATACGATCTTATTTTATATCACATATTTATCGCGTTATTTATAAAATATTCACAGAAATATAAAGTGTGACATATACAGATGTCAGTTTATAATATTCAATATAACAGTTGGTTTGCATGACACTAATAAATTCTCTAATAATGGTTTGTTTATTAATTTATTTTACTTTTTTTCACTAGACACACTTACAATGCATTTCTGCATTTTGCACGTAATGTATCCTATTAAAACAGTGGCCTGTTATTTCTTGACATACACAAGTCTTGTGTAGCTTAGTTGCACGGAAACATTTCACTGATTCTTCCTTGAGAACAATACATAAAAATCCAGTTTCAGTTTCCGTACACAGAAGGAGGTTTGACTTGTTTCTGACCACTGACAGAGACATGAAGAACAAGAGCATGAGAGCTGTCAAGGATGAACTACATGTGCAGTATCCTTTGTTATATTTGTCTAAATTTTATTGTTTTTTTTGGTAAAAAGACTTTACTGTCATTATATGATCTATTAACACTTGATATTGTTGTTATTAAACTACACCAGACATAGACATGTGTAATGTTATAAAAGATTTCCATTTCAAATAAATACTATTCTTTTAAACTTTCTATTTATTTAAAAATCCTGGGGGAAAAGTATGGTTTCCACAAAATATAAAGCAGCACAACTGTTTTCAACACTGATAATCATAAATGTTTCTTGAGCAGCAAATCAGCAAATTAATGATTTCTTAAGTAAGAATCATGTGACTCTGAAGACTGGAGTAATGATGCTGAAAATTCAGCTTTGCCTCACAGAAATAAATCACATTTAAGTCTTTAAAATTGTAGTAATATTTCTCAATATTACATTTATTTATTTTTATTTTCTTACTGTCTTCTAGACACAGAACAATGCGAGTAAAAATGCTGAACAAACTGGTCCATCTAAGAGACTTTGTGCTTGGTCAGCCGTATCCCAGACATGGTCTCAGTCTGCTGTGGTGGTTTGCTAATGAATGTGTTTACATAGGTGGCGACAGCAGGATGATGTCAGGGTCAGGGGCCACCCTAACCTACCGCATCAGCCAAGGCCTCACTGAGATAATTCAGAAGACAGAATGGTCAGATTTCATTGGAGAGGTAAAGATCCAGCAGCGGCGTAATCGACGTGGTAGACATTGAATTCGCGTTATGTGTGCATGCTCATCTATGCAGTCTGGATCCTGCAGACACTCATAGTTGAATTCAAACATTCCTGTTCATCCAAAATAAGATAATTTGTCTTGTCTTTATATAACAAATAATTGATTTGGGCCATAAATGGCTCATTTGTGTCATTACTTTGCTCTGGATTAGAAGCTTTATGATTCTTCATGTTTAATTAATAAGATGCATTGTGTCCCTTTTGTTTACTTTAAAAGTTTATTTTTAATTAATTGTCTATTTTCACTGCATTAAAAAAACTGTTCACCCAAAAATGAATATTCTGTCATTATTTAGGTCCTTCAAGGTATTCATGGAGAGGTGAGGTGTCCAAGTCACAACATCTAACTTCTGGGGTGCCTCAGGGCTCAGTTCTTGGACCACTTCTCTTCTCTGTCTACATGGCATCACTTCTGCCTGTCAGAAGCATGGCTTTTCATATCACTGCTATGCTGATGACACTCAATTCTACCTCTCATTCCATCCTGATGATCTGACGATAGCTGCTCACATCTCAGCTTGTCTAACAGACATTTCTTGCTGGATGAAGGACCATCACCTTCAACTCAACCTTGCCAAGACAGAACTGCTTGTGGTTCCATCAAACCCATCGTTTCATCACAGTTTCACCATCCAGTTAGGCACATCAACAATAACTCCTTCAAAAACAGTCAGAAACCTTGGAGTTTTGATTGATGATCAGCTGACTTTCTCAGACCACATTGCTAAATCTACCTGGTCCTGGAGATTTGCTTTATACAACATTAGGAAAGATCAGGCACTTTCTTTTGGAACATGCTTCACAACTCCTTGTTCAAGCTCTTGTTCAGTCCAGGCTGGACTATTGCAATGCTCTCTTGGCAGGTCTCCCAGTCAGTTCTATCAAACCTTTACAATTAATCCAGAATGCGGCAGCAAAAATAATGTTTAAAGAGCCGAAAAGAATGCACATCACACCGCTGTTTATCAGTTTGCACTGGTTACCAATAGCTGCTCGCATAAAATTCAAGGCATACATGTTTTCCACAACTGGCTCTGCACCCCCTTACCTAAATTCATTATTTCAATCTTTTGTGCCCTCCAGAAGCTTACATTCTGCAAGTGAATGGTGTATTATTGTACCATCCCAAAGAGGCACAAAATCACTTTCACAGACATTTAAATTAAATGTTCCCTCCTGGTGGAATGACCTGCCCAACTCAATCGGAGCAGCTGAGTCCTTAGCCATCTTCAAGAATCGCCTAAAACACACACACACACACACACACACATACAAAACACTTGCCCCTTTTAGACCTGCACTCTAATTTACTAACTGCTTGTTTTCTTAAAAAGAAAACACTAGCTTCCTTATTCTTTTTGTATTCTATTTGTTTTCTTTTTATTTATTATACAATTAACAAAAAGCAGAAAAATGCCTCTAACACTAGCTTGCTCTATTCTTTTTCTATCTGTTTTCTTTTCATTTATTACATAATTTAAGAAAAAAAAACTTGCTACGTGTACTTCATTAGGCTAACTGAGACTTGTTATAGTACTTGCATATCATTGTTCTTTTGTTGATTTTGATTGCTTCCATTGTCCTCATTTGTAAGTCGTTTTGGATAAAAGCGTCTGCTAAATGACTAAATGTAAATGTAAATTCAAAACCAAGCCAACCCAGAAAATGTTCACTGCAGTATACAGTTACTGAAAACATAATATTTATTACATAATAGGATTAAAATGTATGACACTGTGGCTTGTGGGTTTATAAATAGTTATATTAGTTGGGTCACATGCACGTTCACGTCGATCATCCCATGCTTACAAGGTGAAGGATGATGTATTTTTGTAGGCCAAAAACAAGTTAGGTCTGTGGCGAACTCAAACTCAAGCTATTTTAATCTTAATTTTTATCTTTATTCTTCAGCACAAAATACATCAGTAATACCCCCTTGTGATTTTTTAAAAAGTTTTTACTAGTCTTGAAAAAATGGTTGATAGCAAGTGGCTATAGGACTATAGAGATAAATAAGGACATTAGAATAGGTAAACTCATCTACTCACTAATCGCATTCACTGCCTCACTGTGTTTAGAATTGTACTCAAGTTATTCTAACTCAAAAGCTGTGTTCATGTGCGAAGATTATCATTATGAACAAAACGTCTAGGCCTACAAGAAGACATCATAATCTATTCTCATAGTGCAATTGTTTCAAGCATAATAGAAATACAACTGCAGGGTGTTACTACAGAATAGTTCTTTGCATTGTCATCAATGGTATTTTCAGGGCCAAATATGTATATGATGCATTAGATGAAAGATAATTCCTTGTTTACAGTACATCACTGTAATATTCTCTATGTACTGTTGAATAATTATGTATTAAGTTAATTTTTTGATGATCATGTTTTGTGACAAACTTCAACTGGTTTTGTTATCTCTAAAATACACACACACACACACACATGTTTGTTTTTGTGGTTTACGGGGACTCTCCATAGGCGTAATGGTTTTTATACCGTACAAACTGTATGGGCTATTGCCCTACACCAACCCTACACCTAAACCTACCCCTTACAGGAAACTTTGTGCATTTTTAGATTTTCAAAAAAACACCATTTAGTATGTTTTTTAAGCCTTTTGAATTACGGGGACATAAGCAGTGTCCTCATAAACCACCTTCAAATTGTAATACCTCTGTCATACCCATGTCATTAAACAAATTTTGTCCCCATAAACCACAAAAACCAGTACACACACACACACAGGATTGTCAATCTGGTTCAGTCTGTTTTCTGGAGTTTTTCATTCTCGTCATCTTCTAAAGACACCAACAAACATGACGTCTCTGTAATAAGAGCAACAGCTGTATTTTAGGAAAAAAGTCAAGGTCAGTTTCAATATTTTTATTTTACAAACCACATTCAGCTGTTTTTGTGAATTTCTGGCTTTGCCAACCTAAACATGGATAGTTTTATGTTCAAATTGTTGTGTTAAAATTTTAAACAGCCATGATGCTTAGAACTCCTGTATTTCTCTTCCACATGGTTTTCATGGACGTTCCCTTAGAGAAAATTCAGTTCTGCAAAAAAGCTTGAAGGATAAGTCTTTATACAGGTACATTTTGAGATTTTCTACTTTCTGCTTCAAGACTGATTTGCATTTACTGTCTCATTGAATGTTTTATTAGTTTAATTGCAGTTTGAGTTTATTCCTGTCTTTATTTGTCTTTCACACAGTCGTCATCATGGTGAAAGGTACACTGAATGAACTGTCCCAGCTGAAACTGTAGAAGATTTTTATTAATCAAAATATGAATTATTATAATCAATGTGAATATAGCCATTTGTGTATCAAGTTATTCTTCTAATATAATCATGTGTCTGCCTGTGTGTAGAGGCCTGTATGAGAATGGAATGTACAGACATTACAAAACTGCAGTATATGGTCAAGCTGCACACTCTATTTGGACATTAGACAAAATTTATGATGAGGCCTCCTGTCAACTTCCTAAAAGCAGACTGGAGGCACAGCCAAAAAAGGTAAAAGATAAACAATAACGACAATGTAGGCTATGAAATGTATTGAACATGAACATGCCTTCAGGAAAAACTGTATAAAAGAGCGTGCATACATAGACTCTAGAGTCTAGAGCTTCCCTGCAGGGTCTCTCGGCCTTATCTCTGATAATAAAGTCTCTCTTCTGGCATCAGAGCCCCAAGACTTTGAGAATGATTCCTCACAGCATCGGCAGAAGCCACCACAAAACAATCAGGCATTGGTCAGCCAAAGCCAAGACATGGCCTGAACCTGTTGAATTGGTTTGCTCAGGAAACAGGAAACATTTCCCCAACTATACTCCTCAAGATGAACGCTTTGGCTCTCACAAGTTTGAAAATGATGATGATGATCACTCTGAGGGACTGAGAAATGAGCAACAAGGAACACAAGCTTTCCACTAGAAACTAGGTCTATATTTGATTTGTTTTTAAATTCTCTGTTCCTGCCCGGACTCTAACTTTCATCACGCCAGGATGCGGCTGCAGCGGACCAAGTCTGAAGATCATCGCCACACATCACCGGTAAACTTAAACTTAAAATAGAAACAAATGTAAGTAACAGATACAACGCAACTCATTTGTGTGCACTCCAAATCAGTAACGATGTATATAAGATGGGTTAAATGTAAACATATGGAAACCTAACAATAAAGAACTAATGAATATTGTTTGTTTCATGTGGTTATTATAAACTGAAACCAAAATGAATGCAAATGACAAAAGAGAGAAATTTAAATAAAGATTAACCTTAAATGACTGAACATGTCCTTCGTATAGATCAGGGGTGTCAAACTCAGTTTCTGGAGGGCCGCAGCCCTGCAGAATTTAGTTCCAACCCTGCTCCAACACACAAACCATGTAGTTTTCAAATAAGCCTAAATGACATGATTATCTGGATCAGCCATGTTTAATTGGGGTTGGAGCTAAACTTTGCAGGACACCGACCCTCCAAGACCGAGTTTGGGCACCCCTGATCTAAACTCTGCAGGGCTCCGGCCCTCCAGGAACTGAGTTTGACACCCCTGGTATAGATGTATATGTGTGCGAGTGCATGCATGTGGATACGTGTGGATGCGTGCGGTTGTGTGTGAGAGATGATACATCCACATTACCTCTCTTGTGCAGCCACAACTCGGGCCGTCACAATCACATTGTGCCCGTTCAGAACCTCCCATACTATGAGGTGGGCAACCTGACCGCTCCAGGAGCAGACAAACTCCCAAATTATGAGGAAATTACAGCCAGAACAATCCTGACAGCAACAGGATCGCATTATTGTGTGTCAGGACATCGATGGCAACTTCAACAGAGTGTATGTGACTGAAAACAACGACCTGAGACAATTCGACCACAGCAGAACCTACCGAGTGAGTCAGGGCCTTCTCCAGATCATCAAGAACATGAGTCGAGAGCAGTATCTCGAAAAGACAGACAACACTCAAGAAGATCATGCTCATCTTCCCCAGCTCTCCTACACTGAAGAGGAGACTGTCAAAAGTAGAGAACAGATTCGTGAAGTGACTGTGCCTAAACACAATTCCTGCTCATGTACCATTCTTTAAATACAAAGAGCTGCTTACCATTAAGATTCTTTCGTTCTGTCCTAATATGATGTTTATTATTAATAATAATACTATGTTTTATATAGAACTGATTAAAGTATCTGTTACTGATGGGTGAGTTTGAAAAAATTCAAAAAGGATTTGAAACCTTTATGAATGTTTCGGTTTGAGATCTTCATTATCAAATTGATCAATTCACATGATTTCAACAAACGAGGCTACTGTGCTGAAAGCAGGTTGACAATGGGTAATAGCATATAACTGATCTCGAGTCACTTTTATGATTAATAAAAGTTGAGTAGAATGCATTTACGTGGCTTTAACCAGCAGATGTAACCAGTGTGCGAGGATAGTTTCATTTTACGAAGCAACTGGTGCAATGAATAGAAGTTTCAAAAAAGCCTCACTTCTCCCGTCACTATTATTCATGTTCCTCTCCTATTACAATCACACATTTTAGTTAATTGCTGATTTTCTTTCTCTTCTATTATATACATGGTTTATCTGGCTTGGTTTGAAATAAAATTTCTTTGAAAACTCACAATTTGAGCGATTGCTACTTATTGTTTGTATAAATGAATCTTCTCTTTCATGCAGTATTGCCCTTGTAGATGCCCTTGAAAACAGGTACAAAGAATGTGAGGGAGACTTGGCACAGTTTTCATCCTTTATCTCTAGCAGAACAAACTGTAACCCAACTATGTGCAAATGAAAGTTTTATTATCATAAAATGCCTTTTCCTGATTTGGCATATGGTCTAGTTTTTAATGAAAGTAACAAACAGAAAAGTAAATAATAATTATTGGACTGTTTTTATGATTCATATGTTATATGATTAATTTGAGTCATTTTGCAAGCGTTTCCTGCTTATTTTATTTTATTTTATATTTTTGATCACTGATCACTTAATCAGAGATAAACTGTAGATGTTATTTGCTCTTGAAATTGACAAGTGGCTAATTATTTGTGAATATATGTGAGTAAATATTTGAATCCTCAATGACTGATTCTTTGATTGTACTCTATTTGCCAAACTAATATTTCTCCATGCAGTCACTCCTCCCCTGACACTGATATGGAACAACATACAACAAGGAACAGCTGTTTTCCTCTTGCTTTTAAAGCTTGTTTTTAATTTTAAATCTGTGTATTGAAGCTTGTCTCCATTTGGACAAATGGCTTATTTGAATAAAAGAGTCTGCTAAATAAATAACTGTATAATCTGTATGTTTAGAGGTAATTATATATATGTTCATCATTCTGTACATTTCAGATATAGTGTTTAGCTTTGCATGTTTATCACTGGATTCTTTTAATGATTTATTACAATGATGTAGATAAATATCGAGGGAGGCAGAAGGTAAAAATTTAAAACTCTATCAGTTAAAAACAGAGATTAGACATTTAATATATCATAAACTATAAATTGCATCCCATGTTGTTGATATCAGTTGTGAGTATTATATGATAAAATAAATATTTAATATGAATTCTGAATATGAGTGAGACATTATCTGTCCCATCTTGTGTTTCTGCAAGTTTCACTTTCCATAGTATGAGTTTCTATTCATCAAAACAGAAACAGACACACAACCCGTAAGACAACTAGTGTGTGTTACTGTAGCTTATTTCCTGTCATGAGTTCAGTGACATCAGCAAACATGCAAAGCTGCCGTGTCATGTGAATGAAGCAGTCGACCTAGATTGGCTTCTACAAGGTAAGACGTATCATTTTTAATGTTTCTATATACATGTATACACACACACATACATATCAGTTTTGTGTAAGTGATCAGTGTCTGTAAATGCATTTTATCTAGTTCCTTTTGAGCTAACTATTTGGTTTTGGTCAGTCAAGGACAAAACAGGCTTTAATGTGCTGATTTTGAGAGAAAATCTGCTGCCTCAAGATTCAAATGCATATTTAAAAAAAACTGAGCTAAGAGTACTATATTCTTATTGGTAGCTGAAACATCAAATGAGCCCAAATATTTAATAAATGAACATGTAAACGGCAGGGGACTGACTGAACTTTATGAATAACAGGTGTTCCATTTCTGCAGATTTAACTAATGATGAACTTAACTGATTTAAATCCTTATAAAGCCCTGATGAAGAACTGATTCATGTTCCTTCTTGGTTTTACATTTTGCATTTTTTTTGTTTTTTTGTTTTGTTTTGTAATTGTACATTTCATATTAAAAACATAACATTAAAACCTTTATTGCATTAAATGTGCACTTTTTTTCAACAGGATTGTCAGGATCATGGTGAGAACCCTGAATGATTTGTCTGATCTGAGAGAGACCAGGTTTGGTCGGCCGCCTCCCAGACACGGTCTGAACTTGTTGTGGTGGTTTGCTCATGATTGTGTTCAGATTGACTCCAACAATCGTATGACTGCACAGTGCAACCCTACAAATGGAGCGTTTGGCTTTCATCGGTTCTATAATAGGGATAATCTGCTTCCTTACACTGACCTGCCATACTATGAGGTGGGCAACCTGCACAACGCTGGTTCACTGCCTGATTATGTGACAAAAAGTTACACAGGATATTCAGACAACAGCAACACAGATCGTATTATTGTTTCCTTTGACTCAGGTTGGAACAGATTTGACAATATTTATGTGACACAGCACTCAGATCTGGTGCGCTTTGACCAGAATCATACCTACCACATTAGCCTTGATCTTCTGAATGACATTCAAGACTTGAGCCGTGAAGAATTCCTCAGAGGACGCACAAATCGTTCTGAACATATATCCATAGACATACATCAGTCAGCGCAGATTCAACCATTGCAAAGTCACTCCACTTGTGAAGAATTCTGCGCTCTGCTAACTTGTGCATTGTTCATTGTGATCTTTATTGCTGCTATTGTCTGGTATTTTAAACAATGAAAATATGTTTTTCATCCACTGTTGTTTGTTATCCTAGCTAATTACGAAACTTTATATCATACATACATTAGTCAGCTCAGACAAACAGCTGTCAGAGTATTAGCACTGAACTCATACAGGACATTCAAGACTTGAGCCGTGAAGAATTCCTCAGAGAACACTCGGATCCTTCCATAGACATTCCTCAGTCAGTGCAACACAACCAGACAAACAGCAGTCAGAGAGAGAAATGCTGCTGTGTGCTGCTTTGATGCAGTCTGCTGGTACTGTTGCTCATTATTGCTGCTGCTGTCTATTTATTGTTGAAAATGGAAATATAGTTTTCATTGTTATTCTAGCTCATTTTGAAACTGCACTTTTTGAGTCAGTTGCTTATTTAGATGAAATTTAACACATTTATTATTATGTTGAATACAATGTTGAGTATTGTATATTTATCACAACATTCTTTTTAATGGTTCATTGCAATGGCGTAGATAAATTTTAAGATTTTGAAGGACCAAAAGTGTGTGTGTGTGTGTGTGTGTGTATGTGTGTGTATACACATACAGTATATACACACACACACACACACATATATATATATATATATATATATATATATATATATATATATATATATATATATATATATATAATTTCTGTATTCATATTTGTTTGTGCTTATTCTTTGAAATATACAGAGACTGTATTGCCTTAGAAATAAAACTCGAAAAACCACTGACTTGTGTGTTTGTGCAATTTTGTTTTTTTAATGTAACAATGTGAAATTGTCTGACTTATGGCCTTAAGTGCCATAAGTTATATTTCAATGTCATTAACTATAAATCCTAAATAACTGTAATACATTTTAATGTGAATATATTTAATATGAAACTTGAATATGATTAAGACATTTTGCAATTCATTAACTGTCCTTCTAATGTGTTACTCTTTCCACACAGTCTGCTTCACTTTCCTTCATAGTCAGCTGCTCTCTCTCTCTTCCTGTTCAACTTTGGATGAACTAATTTGTTTATTATACACTCATCTCTGACTCAAATACATGCAGTTATACTTAACCTCTGCTCAGTGTAGATTAATACACAAAGTTCTTCTTTACTCTTGGGGTATGCTGTAACAAAAGGCCAGTGTGTGTTCATTGAATTGACCCTTCGCAGGTAGTTTGATTGACAGGCGATCTGACCAATCATAACGCTGAATCTGCCATTTTTGTCGGAGAAACAAACCGGACTTGAGAGCAGATTAACATCGGTGGACTTGAAAAATGGTGTGTACTGACGTCTTTCCACGGTTGAAACAAGATACCTTCTGATGTTCATTCATGTTTATTTCATGCTATAACTAGTAAAGAGGAAGAGATGATCGGTTCACTGAGGCGCAACAGCGATTTCCTCTTGAAGCAGACAAAAAGTTTTCCTCAGTTTCCTCTTTGCTCTGTGATGTATTTTTCACTGCGTGAGAACATGATGGGTGGTGTGAGAGCACCATGGCTTGCCGGATATAGCAACAGTAACAAAGGGGGGGCGGGTCTTTGTGAAGGGTCAGTTGGTTCGATTGAATCAAAGTTTCAAAAAGCAGTGCTTCAGCAGCACTGGTTCACTGCCTGATTATGTCACTAAAAGTTACACAGGACATTCAGACAACAGCACCAAAGATCGCATCATTGTTTCCTTTGACTCAATGCGGAGAAGATTTGAGAATATGTGACACAGCACTCAGATCGGGTGCACTTTGATCAGAATCGCACCTACTGCATGAGCATTAATCTCACGAAGGACATTAAAGCACTGAGCCGTGAAGAATTCCTCAGAGAATCCATGAATCTTCCTGAACGTGTATCAATAGACATACATCAGTCAGCGCAGAGAAAAAGTCAGCGTATTAGCTATGAACTCATGAAGAACATTAAAGTGTTGAACCGTGAGGACTTCCCTAGCAAACCTATGAATCGTTCTGAACATGTATCCATAGATGTACATCAGTCAGTGCAGAGAAAAACCAGTCAGAGTGTCATGGAAGACAATGAAGAGTTGAGCTGTGAAGATTTCCTCATCGAACCCGTTGATAATAATGAACATTTCTCCATGGACATACCTCAGTCAGGGAAGATTCGATCATTGCAGAGTCAGTCCACTTGTGCAGAATGCTGCACTATGCTGATCATTATTGCTACTATTGTCTGGCATTTTAATAAATGAAAATAAAGTTTTCATCCTCTTTATGGACATCTGCTTATTTATTTTAATTCAGTTTCTTCATTCATATTAGTTGTGCTTATTGTTTGACATAAGACTTTATTACCTTGTTTAGAACTAAAACTCCAAAAGCCACTGAATGAAAGTTTGTTTGATATTCTTATTTCAGTTGAATTAAACTTGCATGTTAACTTTGCCATAAATGCCAACAATGAAGCCTTCTTGCAGGCTTGCATCAGCTGACTCTCAGCTGATCACATCTACCTATAGGAATACAACACCTATCACGGCATTCCTAAATAAGGTCTATTCAATATTATTCAGCCACTTTTTGCTTGCTCAGGAGCAAATCACCCTCCTAGAAAAATAGAGCAAACTCGAAAAAGACGAGACATACATAATATGCTGAATCGTTACAATGGATATAAGACAGTTAGTCCATGGACAAAACCATGGGAAAATGTAGGATGGTCCCTAGCAGGTATTTTTACCGGACTGGGAAGCACGACTTCTTTGAATAAAACTAATGGATTAGCGTGGCAAGTCTTATCATTGGAAAATGACACAGCTGTCGCACTAGATCTAATCACAGAAGAGCTAAAGAAAATGAGAGAAGCAGTTATTCAAAATAGATTGGTTCTGGATCTTCTCACATCGCATCAGGGAGGAGTTTGTAAATTTTAATTTTAGGGGAACACTCTGTGCCCTCGGATGAAAATGCTGATGTTGATGATTCTATGTGTGTGTCCTTAGATAAGGACCTATGGCCTAATTGCCTGTCACCAAGTAGGCAGACTTCCATATTCGGATGTCTGCATATAGTGTGATCTTCTGTTGCCCAATAAAGTAACTTCTGCTTTCCTACACATACCCAGCATCTTGCCTAATAAAGTTGAGCTCTGACTGAACGGGACATTTGTGTCTTTGAGTTTATTCAGACTCCCGAGTACTCGAGATTTCTCCTCTGTACAACCCAACCTGATTTCAGATCTCGGCTATTTTGTTTTATTCTAACAATCCCCAACTCCTCCTTTCGCCACAGTCAGGACTTGGCTTTCTGATATTCCTGTTGAATCAGACTCCCTTATCTTGAGTAATGTGTTATATAAGTACATTAATGATATCTGCTTTGTTCTGTTCTGTTCACCCTTGGGGGTTATTATTGCTGCTCTCCCTGCTCTTTCATGACAGGCTGCATGGATGGGCAGGGAGTTTTAGCCCAGAACAGAACCATACCTCCAAACCAAACTCTACGCTAAGTATCTATCATTTTGACAATAGTGGGTCAAATGTGTGTTTCTCCTGATGAATGTCTTTCAACACTAAAGCAACAGAACACACTTATAACCTGTAGAACTAGTGTTACTATAGAGTAGTTCCTGTCATGAGTTCAGTGACGTCAACAAATATGTATTAGTCACAAAAATGAGGCCTCGTTGAAGATTTTATGTTAATGCTAATTCAAATGTGTTAATATAACTAAAGATGCAACAACCAATTTCACATCAGTCCAAGATGTCACAATGACAATATTTTTGTATGGTTTTTAATTGTTAGATAAATTTGTGAAGATCAACCTCTAATGCAAAAATTATGCTTCACTTTCTGTTTCCTATATAGTCAGCTGCTCTTTCACTTCCTGTTAAACTATGGAAGAACTAAGGTCTTTATTATTTATTCAGCTTTGATTCATATTTTAACTTTAAATTACACAATCCATGCACAGATGCATGCAATTACTACTTAACTTGACACTAACTGGCACACAAAACTCTGCTTGTCACAAAAAGGTCAATTTTTATTTTTTTTTCATTGAATTGCACCTTTTTTTCCTGGACAGTAACAATTGGAAATGGTCAATTATTATTTGTAGTCACAACATAAGGGTTTGATACAGAAACTGACTTTTAAAACTAAACCAAAATATTTACTGAAATATAACAGTTACATATATAGACATGCATTTATAGCATTCAATATAACAAAGTTAATTTGCATGACACCATGCCTTTATTACTGTACTATTGCGTATGTGTTTTTCTCATCTTACAATAGATACACCCACACTACTGTCAGTCTGTCTTAGTTTCACTTTGACATTTATTCCCCTGAACGTCCGCAGCTGTAGAAAGCAAACACTCCTTCAACAACCATAAAAAATGATCTTTTAATAATACCTTTAACGATGTGAGAAGAATAACAAAACCGTTTTGTTTAATTACCGAAAGCTGAATCAAAAACAATAGGAACCGTTTTAATTTCTGTAAATATTGCATATTTTTTCATTTGATTTTTGTATGGGCAAATTATTAAAAGACTGGCCTGTTCTTTCTTACAACTTTAGGTTGCCATTCATAAGGCCATCGTTCAGTTTCACCGAATATTTGACTGATCCTCCTCTGATACCAGTACATCATGGAGAATTAGTGTGTGTAGGTTTTTGCTTCAGGTTTGTGTTTTGCCACCCACTTATAGAGATATGAAGAATAATAGCATGTTAGTCATCACAGACGCAGATCCTACAAATGAACTACAGGTGCTGTTTTGGGGGCCTAATTTATTGCTTTCTGTTAACGAGATCAACTTTAATGACATTATTGGATCATTTTAAACTTTAAATGTTTTTAAATGTTTTATTTTTTAACTATACCGAACAGCTGTGACATATAAAACTGTTTTGCACTATTTCCTTTCAGACTCTGATTAGCAATGGGCTGTTAAGTGTTGGATGTGTGTTTTAAAATAAAATAAACCTTTACGTTTATCATATTATTGTGATAAGGTACAGGTTATTGTTGCTCATTTTAAATTTGACATTTTACACTGTACTCCAGTCCTATTTATTACTTTTTTTTTGGTTTGTCTTCTAGATACAGAATGGTCCGACCGAGGAAGCTGACAGAATTGTCCCATCTGAGAGAGACCAGGTTTGGTCAGCCGTATCCCAGACATGGTCTCATTCTGCTCTGGTGGTTTGCTCACGAACGTGTTGAGATTGACAGCAACAGGATGATTGCATGCTGCGACCCAAAAGACAGAGATTTTGGTTTCCGTCCGTTCCATAATTCAGAAGGACTTCTTCCTGAAACTGACCTACAGTTCTATGAAATGGGCAACCTGCATCATCCGGGCGCAATGCCTCATTATGTTACTAAGTATAATAATCGATATGTGCGTGAGAGCAACTCAGTTCGCATTGTTGTTTCGGTCGCTTCAGACTGGAATGATTCATGGTTTGACAGGATTTATGTGACACATCATTTAGGTCAGGGGCGCTTTGATGAGAACCTACCAAAATCAGCCAAGTCCTCATTGACAAAATTAAAAGCTTGAAATAGCCAGATTTCATCAGAAATGTTAAGATCAGACAGCACCACCATTATTGAGTTAACATGATCATCTTTGCAGACTGGATCCTATACAGACACTATTTCTGTTCATCCAAAATAATTTCGTTTTGGATTAATCAGTTCTGGATATGTTCTTCTATTCAGTTCCACTATGCGCTGCTATAACTGCAGCGACTGAAGAAGTCACTCTTACTGGACTATCAGCTGCATCTCATGCATGTCCATCATATTCATTGTGTGCCATATTAGTACAAATGAATGTAAAGGTCTGTGTGAACTTTTATTAGTTCCTTTATTCTGGGCATTTTTGTATTCATGTGGTTTGTGACTTTCGACCTGGTTTGCTTTCACTTATGTTTCAGCTTTATTGGTTTGGATTTCTTTGCCGGTTTTCTGTGAACATTTCTGATGGTTTGATTTGTGCTTCAGTAAATTTCTGCACAAGGACGTCTGATGTGTAGTTAATGTTAAAAATGCTCAGATTTTCCTCGTGGCAAATATGGATGTTTTTAGTGTGATGATAGTAACCATTATAAATGGAAAAATGGCAGATAAAATATTATGACCACTTTCAAATTACTTTCATAGAAAACAATAATTCTTCTTCAGTGATCCAGTCCTGCATGACATGATTTCAAACAAAGCAACTATTAAACACTTTTATTAATAATACAAGTTGTGTTTGACTGCATTTTATACATTTTTATTATCTCTTCTTGTATTTGTGTAGCTTGTCTCTTTTAAATTAATCATTTACTTGGATAAAAGTATCTGTCACATGAATAAATAAATATAGAATAAATATGATAAAAATGCAAAAATAATTCTAAATATGTGCTCATATATTTATATAAATGTAGGACGATTTTGAGCTTTGCATATCACTGGATTTCTTTTTAAATGATTTCTTACAATGATATTTATATATTTCAGGTTGAGGGAAACAAGAACCTGTCTTTTAAAAACATATAGATCGAACATTAATCTGAATATTGGGGGACACATTCACTTCACAGCCTCACCGCAGTTGACTTAATGTAAACTGTCAAGAAGAATATATTTAATATAATAAAAACTATACATTTTATTCCATGCTAACAATAGATTTCAATATGAATAATTTATAATAGGAAATCTGAATATTAGTGAGAATGTAATACAGGCCCATTATACAGTATAAAGTATCATAAGTCTGCATAAGTCTCTCTTTCCACACTGATGAGTTTCTGTTCATCAAAGCAGAAACACACACACACGCACGCATGCACACACAGGTTTACTTTGCTATCTAAATGGGGGCATTCCATACACTCTAAAAAATGCTGGGTTAAATACTGGACAGAACAGATGCTGGGTTGTTTTCAACCAACAGTTTGGTTAAATGTTCAACCCAACCTTCCGGGCAGTAAACCAACCACTGGGTCTAAACGACCCAATCGCTGGGTTCATCCATATTTTAACCAGCGCTGGGTTGTATTTAACCCAGCATTTTTTAGAGTGTAGGCGTAATGGTTTTTATACTGTTCAAACCGTATTTTCTATCGCCCTACACCAACCCTACACCTAAACCTAAACCTTACAGGAAACTTTGTGCATTTTTACTTTCTCAAAAAAACTCATTCTGTATGATTTATAAGCCTTTTGAAATATGGGAACATGGGGAAATGACCACATAAATCACCTTCTCCTTGTAATACCTATGTCATACCCATGTCATTATACAAATTTGTGTCCTCATATGTCACAAAAACATGCACACCCACACACACACACACACGCACGCACGCACGCACACACGTACAACCTGTAGGTCAACTAACGGCGGTCTTCTTCATAGTTCCTATAGTTTAGTGACATCAGCAAATATGCATTGTTATCAACAACGCACTCAGAACAAAATATGCTACATTTGCATATAGCCTTTAGAATCTCTCTCTTTATCTGTCAATCTCTGTCTATAGACATATAGCCTTGCTTCCTACTACAGGGAAGTCAAAGCTGGTGGTTTTGGAGGGACACACACACAGTATCTGGTTCAGCTGAAATGAGTTTTTCATTCTCCTCAACGCCAGCACGAAATACATTTCTGCAATAAGTGTAAGTAACAATTTGACAATTGTCAAAGAAAAAGAAAGATTTAGATTGTTTTTCTCCTCTCTTGTTCTACTAAACTGGTTGGTTATTTTACAAAAGACACACTCAGGTGTTTTCTGTTGTTTGTGAATTTCTGCTTTTGCCAAATAAAAGTTTGGACTTTTTTTGGTAGTGTTTTCCATCATTTTAAGCACCTGTATTTCTCTTCCACATGCTTTTCAGTGATGTTCTCTTAGAAGAAGGAAATTCAAATCATCTCAATCATTGCCAAAAGCTTGAAGAATCTGTCTTTACACAAGCTACATTTTGAGATTTTTAACTTATCTCACTCATCTCACTCAAGAGTCTCAGAGAACCAGTCTCTCTACTGCTGCAGAGAGCTGAGTAAGTGACCAATATCTGAAGATGTGTTAATATAGGTGTGAAATGTGTGAAAATAACTGTATAATTTAACTTTTTTAAATTCTCCTGTTTTTTTGTTTTTTTTTGACATGTTACTGTTTTTCTTATTGTATTTTTCATACTAAAAAAGATAATTGCAAGTGTGCTATTGAGTAAAATTAGTCTTTTTTTTCTTCAACAGGATTGTCAGGAACATGGTGAGAATCCTGAATGATTTGTCTGATCTGAGAGAGACCAGGTTTGGTCAGCCGCGTCCCAGACACGGTCTGAACTTGTTGTGGTGGTTTGCTCATGATTGTGTTCAGATTGATTTCAATGGTCGTATGACTGCACAGTGCAACCCTGAAAATGGAAATTTTGGTTTCCACAGATTCTATAATGGTGGTAGACTTCTTCCTTACACTAATTTACCATACTATGAAGTAGGCAACCTAAGCACCCCTGGCTCACTGCCTGATTATGTTACTGAGAATTACACAGGATATTCAGATAGCAGCAACACAGATCGCATTATTGTTTCCTTTGACTCGAGGCTGAACAGGTTCGACAGCATCTATGTGACACAGCACTCAGATCAGACAAACTTTGACCAGAATCACACTTACCGCATCAGCATTGATCTTCTGAAGGAAATTAAAAGGTTGAACCGTGTAAACTTCCTCAGTGAAACTATGAACAATCCAAGACCTTATCAGATGTATTTCCATCAAAATTCCAACATACGCTCACAGTTCACATTTGCACCTCAGTCACTGCAGGGTCAAAGGTCACACCAATCTACCTGGGATTTCTGTGATTGCTGCGCTAAGATTATTTGTGCACTGTTGATCTTGTTTGTGGTTTTCTTCTTTCTTTTAAAAATGGCATATAGTTAACTGCTGTGTATTTGTCAATCTGAATACATGTAAATGCTTGACTTTATATGTTTACAATGTTGAGCATCATATATTTCTTTTGAATGGTCACTGTAATGATATAAAAATATATACTTAACATTTAGAGGTACCAAATGTAAAACTTCAAGATTTGATATTAAAGTCACCATGACATTGTTGTGTTTCATTGAAATGTGTTCAAATTTTTTGTGATGTTGATTATTCATCATATTTCAAACACAGAATTAGTATCAAAGCTCTATGTTTGTGTGATGAATACAAATCTTAACTCTTGATACTAAATTTTAATATGAATAATACACAGTATAATATGCTTTAATATATAATGTAAAGAATATAAGTATATAACATTATGAAATTGAATCTAAATTGGCTTTCATGTAAATCCACTCTTTAACACCTGCTGTGTTTTTCATTCCACACTGATGAGTTTCTGTTCATCACTACAGCAGCACACACAAATACAAGCAACTAGTGGGAGAACTAGTGTGTGTTACTATAGAGAAGTTCCTGTCATTAGTTTAATGACATGAGTGAGCACCCATTGTTATCAGTCATGCATTCAGGGACAAAGATTTAGCTGAAGATTGGATTACATTAGATTCAACCCTAATATCATTGCGCAGCTTCAAATACAGACACAGTGAAATGCAGTTAGCATCCAAAAAGATGTGCAAATAGCAATATGTTCATAAATATATACAATATTATGGCTCTGTAAAAATGTGTAGAGAAAAGAAAAGTCTGCTGTAGAGAAAATGACCAATAAGTCCAAATAAAATATAGACAATGTTTTAAGAAACTGTACATTTAAAATTGTAACTATGACTTTTTTTCTTTTTTAATTGTTAGACAGTAATAAGATAAGCCATAGTGGTTAAGATCAATATCTCTGATGTGGGAGGGGCCAAAACCAACACATTAAGAGCTATAAAGACATTTTATGTTTTTAAAACCATACTTTTTCATGCTAGGTTCAATTCTTAATAATAGTTAAACATATTTAATAGGTACTGCAACAAAAATGGGTCAATGTTCCTGTTTTTGTGCATTTCTAAAGACTATGGTATATAAAGGTTGCGCTTAAATTATTGATAAAATTTATAGAATTTTTATAAGCATGGAAGACTATCAGTTTACTGTACTGGTAAAGAGTAATGAAATCAAACACGATTCAAATTAGTCCCTTTGTTCAATTTGTGTGGCTAGGGAAGAGTGTGTTTGTTCATATTATGTTGAATGCACTCACTCTGCTGTCTGTCTGCTTCACTTTCTGTTTCCTACATAGTCAGCTGCTCTCTCACTACCTGTTAAACTTCGGAAGAACTTATTGACTCACTTCTGATTCGTATTTTGAATTTTGAATGACCTCGAAACATACATTCCGTTACTATTTAACCTCTTCTCACTGTGAACTTGCACATGATAAAGGCTCTTTGCTCCTGCATGTTGTCACAAAGGATTAATGTGTGTTAAATGAACGGTATCTTTTCCCCACTAAACAATGGCAGTGGAAATGCTCAGCTTTTGTAGGCTACACAAAATGTTTAGTGTATGATGTGTACAAAATTAGTGTTATTTATAAAATATTCACAGAAATATAAAGTGTGACATATACAGATGTCAGTTTATAATATTCAGTATAACAGTTGGTTTGCATGACACTAATAAATTCTCTAATAATGGTTTGTTTATTAATTTATTTTACTTTTTTTTCACCAGACACACTTACAATGCATTTCTGCATTTTGCAGGTAATGTATCATATTAAAACAGTGGCCTGTTATTTCTTACTCAACTTTAGGTTGACATACATGAGTCTTGTGTAGTTTAGTTGCACAGAAACATTTCACTGATTCTTCCTTGAGAACAATACATAAAAATCCAGTTTCAGTTTCCGTACACAGAAGGAGGTTTGACTTGTTTTCTGACCACTGACAGAGACATGAAGAACAAGAGCATGAGAGCTGTCAAGGATGAACTACATGTGCAGTATCCTTTGTTATATTTGTCTAAATTTTATTTCTTTTTGGGTAACAAGACTTTACTGTCATTATATGATCTATTTACACTTAACACTTGATATTGTTGGTGTTAAACTACATCAGACATAGACATGTATAATGTTACAAAAGATTTTCTTACTGTCTTCTAGACATAGAATGCGACTGAGAACGCTGAATGAACTGGCTCATCTAAGAGACTCTGGGTTTGGTCAGCCGTATCCCAGACATGGTCTCAGTCTGCTGTGGTGGTTTGCTAACGAATGTGTTTCCATAGGTGGCAACGGCAGGATGATTGCACGCTGCGACCCAAAAAATAAATACTTTGGCTTCCACCCGTTCCATAACTTAGATGGACTTCTTCCTGATACAAGCTTACCGTACTATGACGTGGGCAACCTGCACCATCCGGGCGCACTGCCTCTTTATGTTACTAAGTATTACCACGGCAATGCAGATAACAGCAACATAGATCGCATTGTTGTTTCGGTCGCTTCAAACTGGAATGAAAAATGGTTTGACAGGATTTATGTGACACAACACTTGAATCAGACGGCCTTCAATGAGACCTGCACCTACCGCATCAGCCAAGGCCTCATCAGGATCATTCAAAGCCTGCAATGGTCAGATTTCATAGGACAAGTTAAGATCAAACAGTGCCGTAATCTACATTTTCGTTATTGACATTGTGTTATGTGTGTGTGTTTTGCGTTATCCATGCATTGCAGTCTGGATATAAAGTCACTCGTAATTAAAACAAAACATTCCTGTTTATCCAAAATGTGACCCTGGACCCAGTCCTAAGTCGCTGGGGTATATTTGTAGCGATAGCCAAAAATACATTGTATGGGGCAAAATGATTTATTTTTCTTTTATGCCAAAAATCATTAGGACATTAAGTAAAGATCATGTTCCATGGAGATATTTTGTAAATTTCCTACTGTAAATATATCAAAAGTTAATTTTTAACTTCATTTGGACAACTTTAAAGGTGATTTTCTTAATATTTTGATGTTTTTGCACCCTCAGATTACAGATTTTCAAATAGTTGTATCTCAGACAAATATTGGCCTATCCTAACAAACCATACATCAGCGGAAAGCTTGTTTATATGATGTATAAATCTCAATCTTCGAAAAATTGACCCTTATGACTGGTTTTGTGGTCCAGGGTCACAAATAAGTTCAGTGCCTCATGCCTTCATCATGGACTTTTAACAAATTCATTGATTTTTTTTTTAATGTTGTTCTTTTGAACTTTGTAAACATCAGTCACTCATGTAAACAAAAAAAAAGTATCACAGTTTCCACAAACAGCAGCAAAAACAGTTTCAAACAGTAATCAGAAATGTTTCTTGAGCAGCAAATCAGCATATTAGAATGATTTCTGAAGGATCATGTGACACTTGGAGTTAATGATGCTGAAAATTCAGCTTTGATCACAGCAATAAATTACATTTTAAAATATATTTTAAATTGCAATAATATTGTATGGTATTACTGTTTTTTCACTGTAGTCTACTTTTGTTTAAATATATACATCTATAGAAATAAAGTATGCCGTTGAACTTGGATCGTATTTGTTATACCGGATGATGGGACTCAAAACAACTGTTCGAGGAAACCAGAATGTTAAACAGAGAGAGAGAGAGAAAAAAAAAAACACACCCACTTTCACTCGCTTGCATTTCCCCCCAAATGAGCTTCTCTTCTTCCTCTACTTCACTCCTGCTGTGGCGAGCAAAACAACAACACACAAGAGATTTCTGCAACTACAGCTATATTTGATAACAAAGAGGTACAGTAGCCTTTGGGTTTTATTTATTTATTCTGTTTGCACTCAAAAAAGTTATTTCAGCCGTAACTTTCTGCTATTTGACTCTTGCGAGATCAGTCGTGTGTGATGAAGTTTAAGCACGCTACACACTAACATTAGTAAGCTCTCCGTTATAAAGCTTTGAAATTTAGAACCGGGGCTAGTTGTTATCAGTGTTGGGCAGTAACTAGTTACTAGTAACATAGTTACTGTAATAATATTACTTTTTGCGGTAACTAGTAGTGTGACTAATTACTAATAAGATTTCAGTAATAATATTACAGTTACCATCCATAAAACAGCTTAGTTACTTAGTTACTTTTGATGCCTCAACCCTGGTGATTTAAAATCCAACAAATAATTCCTAATTTATTTTCATAATTTTGACGACTCGCAGATGCATGTGATGCCCCCAGTGCAAGAGGCAAGCTTGGAATATGGATGAGCTTACATTCAGCAGATAGAAATATTGCATTATTGGTGAATCGTCTTGTGGAGATTTGCATATTCAGTTGTATCTCATGAATTATGCAATGTTTTATGAATTATTTCTTATGAGTTATGCAATATTAACAATATATTAACTATGGCTAACAAAATTACTAGTATGAAGGTCATGGGTCTTTGGGAGGTTTTTGGTTTTATGCTTCTGAATAATTATATCTAAAACGAACCTGAAGGTTATGGTCTTTGGTTTTATGCAGAATTAATGTTCAAACCACTGTATTAACGGTCAGCTGTCTGACTCATGATCCTGACTACTAGTAAAAAGAGAAAGACCGTTCTGTTCCCCAGGGAGGTGTGAAAACACCCAGGTAGTGACTGAACTTTGGAACATGACAGACCATGATAAATAGAGTTTCTGCCCCTATAATGCATAGAAACAGCTTTATTCAGAACATTGGCCCCTTTGTATATTTAGATCTTGCAAGGGTATAAAAGAAAATGTACTGCACCCCTCCTTTACATCTCCTTCTTCTCTCTTCTTTGATACTTCTCCTTTTCGGGCTTCACTCTACTTGGGTGCACCTAAAACTTAAAGATTTCTTTTATGAAGGTTTTTATTCTTTACAGATTGTGTTATTCATTTATGAATTCTGAAGTGTTGTTAATTCTTTCAGGTGGTCGTTATTCATTCCAGATTATTATTAGTAATTCTGGATTGATTGTGATCATTTCAAATGGTTATAAATACATTCGGTTTGACTTATGATTGTTCTTAACCAAAACTGTACTAACAGGTGCATATGCTGTTTTTGCTTGTGATTGTTAAAATTTCATGTTTCATTTTCGAGTTATGATTTACCATTATTATTTTTGAAACTTTCAAAATAAATTTGCATATTTCTCCAACCCAACCGTCTGACGTGGTTTCGATTCTGCATCAGTTTTATTGATTTTGTCAGGAAAAAAGATGATGTGAACACTGTTGTGTAAGTTGTGGCTTTACATCCCACCCACATCCCTCTGATCAGCACGTGGTACGTTATATTACTATAATTAAAAATCTTTTTGGAAAATTAAACCGTTTCTTACAAACTTATGTGATTTGATAAAATACATAATGAAATATAATTGTATATGGGTAATGGAGAAATTACAATTAGCTTCAAGCTACACATGACAATGAATGAAATGAATACAACACTTCTACTTGAATGTCACTATCAGTCACTATTGAGTGTTTGAGTAATAACTTCTGACTGCGATCCAATGTGGATTTTGGTCAAATAATGAAGCAGAAATATGTTGTTAGTAACATTCTATTTTATGTGGAAGACACACAGTGACTTCTGTGGGGCGTGAAGAAAAAGTAATGTAACTAAATTATTACTGATGCCAGAAAGTAATAAGTAACTATTTTACTTTTGAAAGGAGTAAATAGTAGTCAAGTCACTATTATTTGTATAGCGCTTTTAACAATGCAAATTTTGTCAAAGCAGCTTTACAGTATTTAGACGGGGAAATAGTGTGTCGAAATAGTGTTATTCTCCTCTGGCCAGACAAAATCAGCAGTTTAAATCTAGGCTGCAGCAGAGTCAGATTGTGCAAAGGACTCATCTGATTCCTGTTGTCTTGTCCCAATGGCCATCTAGGCCATCTAGTAATGAGTAATATATTACATTCTTTGAGTATCTAGCCCAACACTGGTTGTTATAAAGGGATGCCTTTCACTTTATTTAAACAATTTATTTTGATTCAACAACATTGTATCAGGTTTCTGTTTCAAATGTGACTGCTTCATGTAAAGTTGACTTGAAACAATTACTCTTTGACTTAACTTGATGTTTTCATATTGAAATAGCATGTTTCAATCAAGTAACCCAACCAGGACTCAATCAA
>JAFVLL020033632.1:0-30289 GCA_021397915.2 Tor tambroides | reverse complement strand
ATGACTGAGGTGAGACCCTTGAGCAAGGCACCGAACCCCCAACTGCTCCCCGGGTGCCGCAGCATTGGCTGCCCACTGCTCCAGGTGTGTGTTCAGGACGGATTCTTATTGGGTGTCAATGTTATGTAATCAGATTACTTTTTCAAGTAACTAGTAATGAATTACTTTTAAATTTACAACAAAATATCGGCGTTACTTTTCAAATAAGTTACTTTGTTTTCTCATTTATTCACTGACAGCTCTCATGAGGAAATCAGAAGTAAAGTACAGAGGCAGAGGCACTTCCTTCAGCCTGAGGCATATTAATTTAACTTTTGGCGTGAAAGGGCCTTTACAGTTGCCAAAAAAATAATCTTTGGGTTTTTTGTCATTAAAAACAAATAAGCTACCTCAGCCCAGGTAAAAAAAAAAAAAAGTAACAAATGCATTACTTGCCATAAAAAGCAACCAAGTAACACAATATTGTAACGCATTACTTTTAAAAGTAACTTTCCCCAGCACTGCTTACAGGATAAAGAAATGGAATGACTGTATTCTTACAGAACATTCGCCTCTTTCCAGATAACAGTAATTTTGTTTATTTCGTTATCTAAATGTCTGCTTTAAAACTATGGACAAGCAACTTTTAAGCAATTTACTATATTTTTATAGCCTTCAATCTGAACATTTTAGAGGACAAGAATAGGCATGTTTTTATACAATAAAATAAATTTTATTTAATACATATTGAATTTATCTATTAAATATTATATTTAATATTCAGTATATTAAATATTGAATTTATCTATTAAATGTTCAGTATGTTACATTTTTTATGGAAATACACAAAATTATTTATTTATTTATGAGTTGTTAAAATAGCATTGAGTTTAATACCCTTTATGTGACGGTTTGATGGTAATTCATTCTGATAATTATTCATTCAGTTCTCATTTATTGGTCTAGGCTGGAGTTACCCTACTATACTCACTGTGATCAGATGCTGCTGTGCAACATTTCTCCCTACCGCCACACAACACAAGTTGTAATCCCTTGATAGCTAATTGGCCAGTGTGCGCAAACCACCCAAGCATCAGTGGCTTAGGATAAGTGCATGTCATCTGTAGCTTTTACACGGGTCACTGCAAATGACATGATTCTTGACATGATTCACACCGAAAGGAGACTGAGGAGGGAGCCGTCACCGCCCAAGCTGAGCACAGTTGGAGTTTGCTGAGCAAAAACGTGCTAAAAGATCCATATGTCAGCCTGACTTATGTAAGCCATCTCAGAAGGGCGTCTACCCTGGATGACCTTCTCTTCGATGAGAGGTAGAAGAGGAGACAGAAACAGATAGAGAGAGGAAAAGGAAAGAAGTGGAAGGAGAGGTGGAAGGTAGAAGAAGGAAGGCCAGAGGGCAAGATGTATCCTGCCAGGAGGGTGAAAGAGTAGCACCTGGTGCTAGTGACAAGAGAGTGAAAGATAAAACCGTCAAACGGTGGTGCTAACACGCAGTGTCAGGTAATCTTTCTCTCTCTCGCACGCTCTTGCGCTCTCTAGCTCCTTGCTCCAAAACAAGCGTTCGGAAAATTGCTTTCACTCTCCTTAATTCCATCTGTCTGTTTAGACAACTGGTAATTACCAGTCTTGCTGACTGCATCTATGCAGCATCCATAAGGGAAATCTCACATCACACACTCAGGCATAAATTCATGCCCCAGGCATGCTCCACATGCACGCTGTCATTGTCTGTCCTCTCACGTTGACATCTTAGACAAGAATGGCTGATCATCTTAGTGCTGCATGAACTTTTGTGGCTCCTGCACAGAATTAGACATGATAAGCATTTTATATTTAAAATTAAACTTAAAATATATTAGAAAATATTAAATATTATGCCAGAAGTTTGGAATTAATAAGACTGCATATATTTGATAAGTAAAAGCTGTAATATTGTGAAATATTATTACAATCTAAAATAGCTGTTTTCTATTTTAATATATTTTAAATTTTCATTCCTGTGAAGAACAGAATATTTTAATGACTTGATTTGGTTTTATTACAATTGCAGTATAAAATGTAATTAATAATTAACGATCCAATCCAATTCATTTAGTTGTCTTTATAATATGCTTAATATTCTCACATTGTATAAATGGTATTTATGCATCAAAATATATAGATATTGTCTTTATATTTAAGATGTAGGTGACTTTTTTCCTTAAGCCTATATGTTTAATCTGTATGAAAAATGTTATAAATGCAGATTGTTATTAAATAAAGACTATTATGTGTTGTAATGTGTGTTTTAGTGATTGAAAGACACCAGTTAATCATTTTTAATAATTTTGTTAAAATAAAAATATATAAACTGTTATATCTAGTTCCACAGCTATTTTTATGAAGCCCGGATAATAAATCTTAATTGAGGTAACATATAAAACACTTGGAGTAAATGGTTAAATTTTAATTGACATAACTTACTGTAGTTTTCTAAATGTTTGACCAATTAAAACATTTTAGCTGAATGGACTATAAAACTAGAACAGTAAAGGTTAAGCCAACTAAAAAATAACAATAACACTTTGAAGAGAGAAATTGACTGAACGTAAAATTTCTGTGGAACTAAATAATAATTAGTTGAAGCAGCCTGACATTTTTTACAGTGTATATTCTACGTCCAAAAAAAAAAAAAAAAAGGCATCAAGTGAGAAAATAAAAGGTTTGGTTACACATCCTTAATAATATCCAAAAATAGTCAGTTTTAACATTCTCTGGCAATATTTAATACATATCAGACTTGAAATAATGTGCCTGAAAAAATGAGGAATTAAATATGGCTAGGGCAACATATGCAAACAATTATGGTCCAGCACTGTCAGCGCTGTGAGTTATGACTGAGGCTTCTGTGCCGACCGGGTATAATGAAGGTCTACGGATGGACTGGCTGTGATTTACCACACTTACGTTATAAATCAAGTTTTCATCTGCCTATTTAGAAACACAGGTGATGCAGCTCACAGAACATGTCAAAGTTCAGAGAGACAAACTGGCTATCAAAAAGAGTTCAAAAGAGATGCCAGTTTTGTGAAACAGAGTCTGTAATTCAGCTGCATTTCTGAGAAGCTCTTGAGAGAAGGCATACTGTCTCCGTTTGTGTGTCTCTCTCGGTTCTTCCCTTCATCTCTAGGCCTTGCTGATGGATCTACACTGTGGCTCCTGCTCTGGAATACCAAACAGAGGAAGTGCAGAGCGCACTGCAAGAGACGAAAGATGACGCGAGGGACTCTGAGACACGGACGTATCGATCGTTGAAGGGAGAGGCAAGGAAGGGAGAGGGGACCGGACAAGTCTGTGCTGTCCCTTCAGCTCTCAGAGGAGATGCTGAATAAAACATCAGAGGCCTGCTGGAGCCAAAAGAACAGTGTGTTCACTTCCAAGATGGGATTTAGGAGACGAAGACAGAACGGGCAGGTAGAAACAGAGCAAGGGCTAAAATGGCTGCTCGTCTTGGGTCTTCCTTGTTTGCTCACTTCCTCAAGTTCAGTGGATGAGGGCAAAGCAATTTAGAAGAGAGCCAAAAAGGTCTGTCAGGATGGATAAAGAGACAAACCCTAGAAGCCAAAGACAGTCAAACCTAAAATCAAGCCTTTTAGATTGGTTCATGACTTGTGATACGAAAAAACGTCATGCTCACCCCACAAGGCCAGTGTTCAGCTGTGTTGTTTAATGGTCACTAGCCCCTTCTTGCTGCATTTGTGATAGCCAAATAATGTAAAAAAAAATATCATGATATTATATTGATATTATTTGTTTTTATTTATTTAGTGTTGTATTATTTATTTTTGTTTATTCTGTATAAAATCATTTATACACACGGTGGGTCAGTAATATTTTTTCATGTTTTTGTCTATTTGTCAATTAAGTCTGCATTTATTTGATTAAAATAACAGTATTTTTTTAAATATTATTACAATTTAAAACAACTGTTTTCTATTTTAATATATATTTTTTAAAAAAAGGAAATTTATTCCTGTGATGCAATGCTGAATTTTCAGCAGACATTACTCCAGTCTTCAGTGTCACATGATCCTTCTGAAATCAATTTTTCTGATTTGGTGCTAAAATAACATTTCTTATTATTATAAATGTTGAAAACAGTTGTGCTGCTTAAAATTTCTGTGGAAACCATGATACTTTTTCCAAGACAGAAAGTTCATAGGAACAGCATTTATTTGAAACGGAAATCTTTTGCAGCAGTCTGTTATTTTTGATCAATTTAATGGGTCCTTGCTGATTAAAAGTATGAATAACTTAATAATGATAATAATAATAATAATAATAATAATAATAATAATAATAATATGGATCCCCTACTACTATTGATATCATTTAACACACACACACACACACACACACACACAGCCCACTCCAACTCCAAACTCTCATAAAGTATATATTAGGCATCAATATATTATTGTATAACTATATATACTACCAGTGCCGATCGGCTCTGTATATACATATATAACATATTGAGACCTTTTACTTACATCAGGCGAGATTTGTGGAAGTATATTCTTTGCTAGACCTTGGCCCTGATGACCCTGAGGCGCTTACCCCATTGGCCTCATCCATATTCTGTCCTTGGTGTTATTGAATGCATGATGCTGAGTATGCGTCTTTCACTTTGTTTCATATATCAAGAATGTTTCTTCAATAACTGCTTCTAATGTAACTCTAATGCAAGTATTATACTCTTGCCAATGCATTCATTCAGCTGCATGACATTTCTCAGCAAGCAAAGTGAAATGTGTCTTTTTCACCAAATCTAATGCTGCATACTGACTGTGAAAAATGTCCTGAGCAATATGTGTAAATATAGTACAGTATGCAGTAAGCACACAAACTAGCTTTGTGACATAAACTGTTATTAGATGAATATCTGTGGTCTACAGCTGCTCACTTGATGCCTTATTTGATAAGGCATCAATATTTCCTTAATGAAATAGGCAGTTAGCATTTGCACAAGGTGTAAAATCTTTTTGAAAGATGTAACACGATGGTTTCCATGGCACCGCCTATGGATTTCAAGGTGAGCAGGACCTAAAAAAAGACTAACCGTGACTTTGAGCAGTGGGGAGGCTGCCAGTTAGTGGCACATCACTATGACACATTAGATAAGACAACTTTCTGTATCACAATGAAAAACACTGAAGAAATGAGAGGGGATAGATATTGCACCCTTTACCCTGTGATCTCAGATATACTAAAAACTGGGGAAAAAAAAAATTAAAAAAAAATTAAAAACTCATAAAGCAATAAGCCACGAGAGACCTTGCATTGAAGGGATTTTACCATGGTTAAGATGCAAAGTGATCTCCTAAAAATCACTGTAAAATCACTGTACACATAAGGTGCAGAGACAAACTTTGACCTCTTGATGGACCACTTTGAACATGGCCTATCCGATCAGATTTTCAAGTTTGAATTTTAACTTTGTATCTTATTTTTACAATGTACCGGTGGTCTAATATGCCACAAATCAGTCCAGGCCTGAAATCCCATCTCATGCCTTTTATAAGAGCTTACAGAGGCTTTAAACTAAATGTTGTTAAGAAACCGTGACCTGGGATTCAATAGCAATCAATTGGAAAATGTTGTGTTCAGCTTTAAGGTCTAATCCTGTTCTTTCATATCTCTCTCAGCCTGTCAGAGACAATCTGATTTAAGACCGTCCCTGACCTTATGGCGAAAGCGTAAGGGGAGAGAAGGAAGCACTGTGGAAGACTAAGAATTAATTTAGAGGATTGAATACTGTTAGTTGTATGACTGCAGTAATTATCTACTGTGAGAGAATGATGCTTTGTGCATTCAGAAAACAAGGGAGGAGAGAGTGTCTCTCTGACTGAGTAAGGCGGGGCATAAATATCTATTTGTCTCTCTCTCTGTCTGTCTTTCTCTCTCACACATACACGCACAGTCGCATACACACACACACACAAACACACACAGGGGAATAAAGTAATTCAGTAGGTGCAGACTGATGCACCTTGATTTTCAGACACAATAAAAAACAATGAGGTTAAATAACAGATGAGCTGCAATTTGAAAAACGGCTTTAAATTCTTCAGGGAATTTTCAGACCAAATTCAAGCTAAAAATAAAATTGTAATCAAACTGCAATATTTTTATTTTGCTTTCAGGTACGCTAAAGAGGACAAAAGAATTTGTTAAACATAATTTAACAACAAAAACTTAACAAATTTAGCACATAAATGTATACATTTATGTGCTAAATTTGTTAAGTTTTTATTGTTAAATTATGTTTAACAAATACTTTTGCGTAGCATTTCATTTACCTCAGCAAGTCATCAGTGTCCACAGCTCGTTAGTTCACTAAAGAAATTAAGTCTAGAGAGGAGCACTTCGCGAAATATTACACCATATACTCATTATATTTCACTAAACCTGTTAGTTTTAATTATTTAATGTTTAAATTAATCAGTTATGAAACATGCTATGACAGCCAGTGTGTAATGAATATATTTTAACAAATAGCCTAGAAATGAAAAACTGCTTTATGTGCAATTTACATGTTTGCATACAACTTTTTTTTTAAGTTGAGTGTTGATCGTCTATTTAAAAATAAATAGAAATTAAATCTAAGTTTGGGTTAAGTTGTTAGGCCTAATTGTAACCTTATAATATAAAAGGGCTCCCAATAGTTTTAAGCATAAGCTGAGATAGATTTTTAACACTAAGAAAATTTAAACTATAACTGAATGTACTAAAGAAAGAGCAACTTGTTCAGTAAACCACTGTTTATATATAAAAAAAAAAAGTTTAGTTTTCCCCCTGCTGTACCGAAATTATACCGAACCGTGATGTTAAAACCGAGGTATGTACCGAACTGTTATATTTGTGTACCGTTACACCCCTAATATATACACACACATATATATATATATATATATATATATATATACATACAAAATCTCTAAACAACATGTAAAATATATAAAAATAAAAGATTTTTTTCCCCCTTAAAATCTTACACAGTGAAAAGGTTAGTTTAGCATGTTGTGTTTTGGGTGCCAAACCTCAGCATATGATGCTGGTGTCCTCAACAGGCTTCTTAAGTAGCTTGACTAGCAAGTCTACTAGCCTTACCAGAAAGACCATGCTGGTATAAGCTGGTCTTTTCAGCTGCTGTCCTTAAGTAACTCCATTTGCAGTGTTAATTATGTGAATTCAGGAAGCTGTAACAATGAGAAAGTGTGTCTGCTCCATATCTGTCTTAAGGTTAGTAAGTGAATGTGTGTGTGTGTGTGTGTGTGTGTGTGTGTGTGTGTGTGTGTGTGTGTGTGTGTGTGTGTGTGTGTGTGTGTGTGTCTCTTTACACATCTGCCCTAGTTTTGCCAACGCTAACACACACTCACCCAGTCTTTTTTAGTCACAAAAACTCATAAATTCTCACAAGGGATGACAGATGTCAGGCCGATTTACACTGTAAGAGACTTAGTGATGCAACCTCGTGCGTATCCCAGCATCCCTCTCATTACACTGAGAGATACACTGTCCTCAGATCAGAGCCCTCACACCAAATTACATATGAAAATGAATACACATTCCACTGTGTATGCCAAACAGTTGCAGAGTAGATGCATGTGTGTTACTCTAACAGTGCTGTTTATGCTTATGTTGCCTTTAAAAGTCAGCCAGGCCTGTGCTTTATGTCTGGCTGTGTGTACATAAATGAAATTCCCCCTGAAAGCTTCTATTGCACATAGTTGACTGATCTGCTTAGATTAATGATTCAAGTGGCTAAACACATACAAACACACACATGCACACAACAGTTCTGCCCCTTGGCAGAATTCACTGGCAATGAGCAGGAACCTCAGCTACAAGAGGCAGTTCTTCTTGCGGCAAGAGACTGTGTCCCTCGGATGAGTTCAGTGGGCTTTGAAAGGTGAGAGTGTAAAAGAAAGCAAAAGAGAGACTCTGTGCATAACCAACTGACAGTTTCCTGAAGGCTGGAGAACTTTTCGACAGGCTCAGAAGGTGCTGACAGAGATGTATATGCGTGAGACACTGAGATTATGAGAAAAAAGAACAAAGGTAAGAGAAGGACAGTTAGAATGAGAGCTGGGTAAAAAGACACTCACGAAAGTGTCATCAAGAATTCAGAAGGGGAAAAAAATGGTCCAGGCCATGTCACTAAGGGATATGTGTGCAAATTTAAGGAAATGCACTACTGTTCAAAAGTTTGGGGTTGGTAAGATTTTTTAATGGTTCTGAAAGTCTCTTATGCTCACCAAAGCTGCATTTATTTTAGAAAAATACAGTAAAATAGTAATATTGTGAAACATTATTACAATTCAAAATTACTGTTTTCTATTTTAATATATTTTAAAATGCAATTTATTCCTGGGATGGAAAATCTACATTTTCAGCCATTTACTTCAATTGATTAATTAATTAATTAACAAAATAATTATTTTTTTCAGCAAGAAAGCATTAAATTGATCAAAAGTTACTGTAAAGACACTAATAATGTTACAAAAGATTTCTGTTTCAAATAAATCCTGTTCTTTTTTAATGTTTTATCAACGAATCCTTATCACATGATAGTATCACATGATCCTTGCGATATCATTTTAATTCGCTGATTTGGTTCTCAAGAAAAATATCTTATTATCACTGTTAAAACCAGTTGTGCTTTAATAAACTGTGATAATGTTTTTTTAAAAAGGAAAGGAAAAGACATGATGTGACGCGTGACCCATACTTGGAATTTGTGCTCTGCATTTAACCCATCCAAGTGCGCACACACAGCAGTGAGTAGTGAACAACACACGCACACCGTGAACACACACCCGGAGCAGTGGGCAGCTAATGCTGCAGCTCCCAGTGAGCAGTTGGGGTTTGGTGCCTTGCTCAGTTGTGGTACTGAGGGTGGAGAGAGCGCTGGATATTCACTCCCCCCACCAACAATTCCTGCCGGACCTGAGACTCGAACCCGCGACCTTTGGGTTACAAGTCCGAGTCTCTATCCATTAGGCCACGACTGCCCCCTATGTTTTTTGAGATACTTTGATGAACAGAAAGATCAAAATAACAGATTTATTTGAAATAGAATGTTGTAACAATGAATGGTGTGTACTGACATCTTTCGGCAGTTGAAATAAAATACCTTCTAATGTTCATTCATGTTTATTTTGTACATTAACTGGTAAATATGAAAAGATGATCGGTTCACGTACCACTTGAGCTGAGGCTCTAAAGCAATCTGTCACAACATATTAAAGAGTCACAAAACTGTATTTATAGTTTTAATTTCTCAAAAATGACCAAATTTAAAAACTTAGTTTGTTTCACACCAGAAGTGACCTGCTCTGTCTTGTCTGTCAGCATGTTGTCAGTGTCCTCTTTGCTCCGTGTTGTATTTTTCACTGCGTGAGAACATGATGTGTGGGGTGAGAGCGCCATGGCTTGTCGGACATGGCAACAGTAACTAAGAGGTCTTTGCGAAGGGTCAATTGCTTAAAAAATTGTCCATAAAACTCATGCACTATATCATAAATGTAATATCATTTCTAAGTCATACAGTATATAAGTCAGCAGCTAGCTTATAACGTATGACTAGGGTTTGGACAGGATAGCACGGATACATACATTGACAAGCCAAATTTTAACTCATATGACTTTTTTTGCAGCATGGCTCAACACTGTCGAAGAATTGCATTACACACTAGACTACAGTGCCAACAAGTTAAGAATAATTTCCAAAAAATAAACCACCACCCAAAGCTAATCAGAAATTGTTTCACTCCAGCAGTTTGAATAGTGTTGAGTCAAATGCCAGCTCCCTCATTGTTCCAGCAGCCCTGCATGCGTGTTTTCATCAAGGTGTGTGTGTGTTTGTGTTTGTTTGTTTGTTTGTTTGTTTGTTTGTTTGTGTGTGTGTGTGTGTGTGTGTGTGTGTGTGTGTGTGTGTGTGTGTGTGTGTGTGTGTGTGTGTGTGTGTGTGTGTGTGCAGACTTATGAGCATCAGTAGCACTGGATTTTAAACATTTTTGTTTAAACCGTTCAGCTGAATCTTTAGCCTAGCCGTTACCTCCCTATCCCCCCTTTAGCCCATTAAGACTCCACACACACTGAACTTGTGGTTCGTCCTCTGGGACTGATTCTTGCTGAGCTGAAGCTCAGCTGTAGCTCAGCTACCCTTCAGTTAGTCTTGCATAGCCAGACTTTCAGCCGTCAGTCTCTATGGCAGCTTTCATTGGCCAAGTCACACCCATGAGGCAGTTTGACTGATATGTCAAACAACCAATCACAGATCGTTTCGTTCAGCGTCACGTTTTGGGGCGTGGAAATGTTGCCACAATAACAGACCGGTGTGTGAAACTCTCGGACGCATTTTAAAGATTCTATGCCGCGAACATTAAATATTTCACATAATTTTGAAAATCCAGCATTTATTTGATCCTGATAAGCGTTTGTTGTCACAGTTGTAAGGCTTTCTTCTTTTGTGAGGGGGTTTGGCGTCACGGCATCTTTGTTTCCAGGCGGAACGTTAAAGAACGCGACACGTGCGTCTCCCGGAATCCTGTATAGTTCAATCAATCCGACAACGACTTCGAAACTCCTGAAGTGTTTCCACTTTTGTGTGCCATATGCATCAGACGTTTAGCCAACGGTCCGTGGGCGTGACGTCTGAGGCTGAGACTACCCTTCAGTCAACCACACACCTCACACCCACAGATGCATCCTAGCTAGGGGTTTATACTGTCTCTGGTCTTATTAATGTTATTTTGAGAACAAATATATCATAATCACATGAAAATTATGCTGGATGAGAACAATATGACACATTGGTATTCTTCCAAAACCTAGTGAGTTACCTAGGTAGGAATCATTTTAAAGCTTCCGATTCATAGGCTGTTTTTTTATTATTATTATTATTATTATTATTATTATGGTCAAATTCTAAGCATTGTGTTTATCCTTTAAAGAGAAGGCATTCTCATAATGCATTATGATGGGCAGAAAAAAAACTTGAAAAATCCAAAAATAAACACAATATGTATGTGTGCTGTGTTTTGTTATGCTTATTAGCACATCATGCTGTTAGTACAGAAACATGCTGAACTCAACTTGAAGTTGTTTCACTGGAAATCTTAATTTTTTTTTCTTGTAATCTAAAAATTACAAAGAAAAAAACAGCACAGTAAACTGTTCACAATAAAATTAATAACATGCAAAATTAATAACATGCACTTATATTTTTTTTACAGAAAAATAAGTCAAAAAAGACCAATTAAAAATATTTGTATAGCACCACAATGAAAAGAAATGGTAGGACAGTTTGTAATGTGGGTATTCATATCAGCAGGGTGAAAGTAAAACAAACATGGACATACTGTGGCTAAAAGCTTATTGTGCTACTGTAATTTTACTGAAACTATGAAAGCTATGGATAAAAAATTAAAGGTAATTGTGACTTTCTTTCACAATTCTGACTTTTTTTCTCAGAATTCTGAGTTTACATCTCGTAATTCTGACTTTTTTTCTCAGAACTGTGGGAGAAAAAGTCAGAATTGTGAGATTAAAATGTCTCAAAATTGCACAAGACTAAGACAAATATTATAGGAACAGGCACATAAAGTGTACGTGTGAGTGTCAGTGTATAGAGAAAAAGAGTAGGTTGAGCTGTGTGCTCCAGTATGAAGTAATTGGTGTCATATCAGGGCCTAGCTGCACGAGGAGGTGACGAGAAGTGAATGACTAGGGGGTGTGAGAGAAAGAGAGAGAGAGAGAGAGCGAGAGCGAATGACAGCGAGAGAGAAGAAGAGAATGGGGTGGATGTTTTGAGAGTTTGAGAGGGTGCCGGAGGGGGGTGGTTTGATCCAGCCAAACAGAGAGCAGAGAAATGCTATGAATGTCACATTTCCACTGAGAGAATCGAGGGCAAAAGTATTCAAAAGTAAGAAATGATTCTTCAGAAAGAAAGTAATGATTCTTCGTGGTTCTCTTCAGCTCATTCAGACTCTACAGAGCAAGAATTATGAGTCATTTTGTACTTATGGGTCCAACTGAGTACTTGAAGTCAACATGAAATTGAAACTGACCACTTTTGTTCTTAAATCATGTTCCTGATTGCACTGCAAATGATTCATCGGTGCATGCTATTCTAGTCTCTGGAATCAAAATAATAACTTCCCTTTAATGCTGACATCACTTGGACCACGTAGACTATTAAATAATGTTAACCAAACAGTCAAAACACCACTGAACATCCACTCGTCACGGTCCAATTAATAGCAGATGTCCTGTTCTACATTTTTTCTCATTGAACATCCTGCTTCATTCTGAAACACATCAAATTACGAAAGTAGTTTCTGCATTGACTTTAAATTATTCATTCCCATGATATATGTTGTATAATACTGATAACATTTTAGTCAGTCACAGATCATAAATGAAACTAGCTAATTAGCAGGCAACATTCTGATCAGATTTTCTGCACTTGGTTGCCTGGGATCCGGCCTCTCTGGCTTCTAAACCATTCTAATTCAATTATGTTCAATTGAACCCAGTTCAGTTGAGTCACACCACTAGAAAAGGCTGCTTTAAAGACAGCTGTACTCAAGGGGTCTTTCCATATAAAAAAAACAAGCTGATTAATTGCCAAGTCTTGTGCACAAACATAAATCTCTTTCCTAAAGGTCAACTTGGCTATTCAACTATACAATATTTATAATTATATGACTATGGAACTGCTTATATAAGCACTTGGTGACAGCAAGATGAACATAAAACCGAAAGATGGAAAACAGGAATGAAGGGAAGAGCGAATAGCCAACATTTGTAAAGACTGGTCTACAACTGTTTTGATGCACACAAACATCGCCAAGCTTTGAAGCAGGCTACCAAGAAAAGGAAAAATCTTTTCATCTTTAATAGATCAGACTCACTATAAAAAAAGCTAGTTTTAGCAATGAACGACAGAGTTATTAGCAATAAAAAGCTATTTTAACAGGTTTTGTTAAACCTGTAAAACCTGTTTTTCTAAATTTAAAATTCATAAGCAACTCAATTTAAAACCAACTCGAACCATATTTACGCAAAAATCACATACAAAAAATATGATTATTTATATTATTACTACTGTATAGCTAATTGAATAATCTTATTGTTAATATTATTAATTATTAATATTATAAATACATACAAACAATTCAATTCAAAGTTAAACAATTCTGGTGGTTGGATTACCACTATATATTCAAAACTGTGCTGCAAAGCAAGTTGAGAACCACTGTCACAGATTATTGTATCAAACCTTTCTCCTCTGCATAAGATTCTCATTTTCCTTCTCTTCCACTTTCCCATGTCATAACTGTGTAGCATTTCTTGTGCAGCGCTAACACCATGTTCCTGCAGAGCCCTTGCCAAAGCTGACAGGAGTGTATTGATTGGTGTGTGTTGGGGAGCTCAACTTGTTGGCAGTCCTGGCAGTTCTAAATGGACTCTTGTTAGCGATTCAGATTACTGATACGGCACTGTCCCGCACTTCCGACGTGGCCGCCCCGACTCGTCGGCCGCGTTATTTTCAACAGCGAAACATGAGCACGGTACACCAGCTATTCATCACTTCCTCTTCACTTCAGAGTGGGGGATGGTGATAGATTACCTCAATTAGGCCAGACGGACTGGTTCGGAGCAGCAGTCTATGAAAAGTGAGGAACGAAAAGCTTGGCAGTGGCTATATTTATACAGTGCCGTGATAAATGTTTAAGCACTCGCCAATTCCTGTACAAGCAGATTGTGTTCAGGTCACAGAACAACCTCCAGCCAATATTCAATTAATAAGTGACACATTGGGGATTTGTAAAGCGCCTGTGTTCAAAAATGACAAATAATACTGTCTGCACTCAGACCTTGTTGAAATGATAGCTAATGGCATTAATCATTAGATAATTGCACACAGGAGTTTTGAATGATGGCAAAAGTTTACACAAGCCAACCGTTTTGGCCCTGAGAATGTGCAAAACCACCGCTAACTGGCTGAAAGTTTTAGAAATGCCAATCGCTCCGTTTCGCACTTCTCTTTCCTGTTATCTTTCTATCTCCATCTCTATTTCTATCTCGACTATTAGGTATACCTGTAACCTAGCAACAGTGGAAGACATTGTCCCGCCCTCCACCTTCTCGCGCAGTGACAGCTTCAGCTTGTCAGCCAATATGGCACAAAGGACTGTATCTCCCAGGGCGCCCAACGGACCAATCAGAGAGTTTTATAGGACCTGTTGAGATGCATACCTACCTCACACACAGAAACTGCGCCCCACCCTAGGAACAGGAGGAAAAAATCAAAGGATGAACGCAAGATCAGCCATTATGTGGCATACGAATATACACAAACACTCACCTGTCAGTCAAATTAGAACATTTGCACTGCCGAACGCATCAAATCACACCACCACACCCTTTTCACAGAGACGCCATAAGAATCCCCCAGAACCAAACATTGACCTGACATGAAAACATATTATTTCTCCATCAGTTTAACAGGTATTTAACTAAAAAGGCACAAGCAGTTAGCTCATTGTACAACACAACATTGTGCATATCTCGCCCTGTTGAGGACTCATAATCACCCCAATATTATGGTCAGTCATGCCTCCTCCTGCTGGTTCATTATCGTGCAATCCCTCTGTCTCTCCTCCTCCTTTCCAGGCTCAGTCAAAGCCAAATTAACCCCTGCAGTGCCGGCTTTAAGACAAGCTATTTCCCTTTAATAAGTTGACTGATAGCACACGAAAGCCAGTCATACATAAACATGACTAGCATGGTGCACTATAAAGCAAGCATTTGACCTCCTCCTTTGACCTACCCTGAGAAGAAACACTGCAAGGGCTTGACATACAAAGGGATCATTCAAAAAAAATGAAAATCATCCCACATGCCGTTCCAAACCTCTATGCATTTCTTTATTCTGTGAAAAAAATGTATCAGTGTTATGATATGGACAAAAACAGTCTTTAAAATATCTTCAGTTTTTGTTGTTTGAAATTGAAGAAAAAAATATATGCTGACTGGGATATTTACAGCACAGTAGTTCATTAATGCAATGATGTGCACAAATATTAACACTTATTTTATGTAATATTTGCTCAAAATGAACAGTATGTACTGATAAGACTGGATGATTTTGGAATTGACAACAAGGCGGATAACTGATTTCTGTTAAACAGCCAAGTGTGCACAGTTATTGGCAAAAGCTGTCAGCGGATTAATTAGTGATCATTACATAATACATGATTTAAAAAACACCAACACCATAGTATGCTTTACAGTTGCATTGTACTGTACATATACTTCTCCTGTATTTAAATAGAAATACACTCTAAAAAAAATAAAGGCGTTTTCGCAGCAATGCCACAGAAGAATCATTTGGGTTCCCCAAATAACATTTCAATGAACCATTTTTTCTTAGTGTGAAGATTTATAATATCTGCTTTTTTCCACTATAAAGAACCCTTTTGTCCGATGGAAAGGTTCAATGGATGTTAAAGGATCTTCATGGATCCACAGATGCCAATAAAGAACCTTTATTTTTAAGAAAGTACTTCTCTGTTACACAGTATACGTAAAATGTATTCATGACACTGTACAGTAAGTGAACAATACCCAGATGACATATTTCTGAGAAACTGAAGTGTGCAACCAAGGGAGCTGGGGAGCCGTCAGTCTCCAAGAAAAAAAAAATGGAGAACTGTGAGCTAAACAGTTCTTGTCAAATGCTGTATAGCTACCAAGAAAATGTTTCCTCTTCAGTGCCTAATTAGAAATGACAGAAACACGTTTTTACAGTGTATTTATTATTAATCATTTACAATCATAATTAATGTTTTATGCACATCATCACATTATATTACCAAAGCTAAAATAGTGAAATGCAATGTCTCTTTCTTTGTTTTTTGCTTAGCATTCAGGTTATCAAGCAGTAGCCTGCTAGCTTAGCATTCTTAACATAACTGGTAATGAAAATCTCTTTTGGTTAGCTATAGCTTGCTTAAAGTTCTTCAGTAAATTCAGTACATACTATGACAGCATATATATTCACACACAACCTATATATTTACTTGTTAAATAGTCGCCCCACGGAATATCCTTGTTTATTTTTCCTCCTTCCCCTCCTTTTTCTTTTAAGTCTGTCAAAATACTATAGAATCAAAGTGAACAGATCAAAAAGAGAAGCACTCATATACCTTTGAATGCTAGGAGGCTTCTTTTCTTTCTTTCCTCTCAGTTTTCACAGTTTCTAAGCAGACAGATCAAGGCGATAATATTAAACGAATAAATTAGCTGGTTGTCAGAGAGAAAAAAGGTGCCACAACTTTTAAAAGGAAAACTGGGTACGGGGTAACATCTACTCTGTCCCAGCTGATTTAGGTGCTAGCTATTACACCAAAGAGAGCTTGATCTTCTGGTGTCAAATGCTGTCTAGGTTTTAAAATTCCTCTTCACTCTGTTCAGTTTTGTTTCTAATTCTACTTGACTCTGGTTCAGTTGCCTTAACAGTACTTCAGTAAAACCAACCTGCAGCATGGTGCATCAGATCAGTCATATCGCTTCTCTCTATAGAGTTATAATCTAGTGTCGATGTTACTTCTGGAATTCAAGGCATGTGTACAAAAAAATTTTTAAAAAAATCCGAATACAGGCATAAGACAAAAAAATAGAGAAATCAAAAGAAATCAGTCTGAATCAGTCTGAAATCAGTCTGAATGAATGAATGGATGGATAGAGAGAGACTGACTCATTTGATGAGGAATGAATGCTAGTAATATATGGAAGTTACAATTAAAAGTCTCATTTGTCTCAAAAATCTGAGGGGCATGATGAATGGATAAATAGACTGATGGATGGATGGATGGATGGATGGATGGATGAAATGTATAGACAGACATACTGACCTGTGCTTTCAGCAAACTAACACAATAAGTATGTAGCAAATCAGTGACAACAGTTTGGTGAGAGGCTGAATAAGGGGTCTATAATGGAGATTTGATCTGTAGATGTGGGCCACAGGACAGGGAAGCTTCCTCATTACCCAGCAGAACAAGATACCTGCTGCTTCCCACAGCTCTAATGAGCCAACTCACCATAACACAGGTAATAAAGGTCAACTTACACAGCATATAGCCAACTACACACACATTCAGCACTATTAAGAAACACACTGTGAAAGAACAGCGACAGCGAATTGTTTTAACCTGTGCAGACTGTGTGTTTTAATATTTCATCCTAAATAGACTTGACAATGTATGATGATCTCAATGGAGGTAAGTATTGATATGCACTGATGATTTTCTTCTTTAAAATATATTACTTCAGTCAGATGTATTAAAGAAGTTTAATGCACTGCATGTTGATAAACAACATTAAAAAATATTTTTTTCACTTAAGATGACCTTAAATTCTGGTCAGAGTAGCCTAGTCTCAGACGGCACGACCACAGACCGCCCACAGTCCGTTCGCTGACCGTCTGATGCATATTTCTTAAAAAACTGGAAAACACTTTCTCAATCTACTGAGCTGTAATCTGATTGGCTGGCTTAACACAACTTTTGGGAGTTTGTTTTTCACATATTTTGCTATGTTGGAAAGAACATGTTACACACATTTTATGCTATATTTTGTTTTCTGTACAGTTTGCAGAGACTGCAGCACATTTTTTTCCCCAGTTGTAGTCTATAACTGTAACACAATCTATTTCAGATAGAAAATGATTTGTGGTTGTCTGTAGAATTTGTGGTCTCTTTACATGTCCACCACAAGTAGGTAGTTCTTGTCCAAAATAAGCTGCATTGTGGGTTTTGCTTTTACGCTTTACGCAGACTAAACGTACCACAACACCCAATCAATTCACAATTATTACATACCATCTGTCTCGCTATATGTCAGCGGTGTTACAGTTATGGTAGAGATTTGGTAAAAAACATTTGGAGTTAAAGGGAAAACAAGAGACAGACAATTGAATACAATATGGTGAACAACAAAGCAAGGCTTTTTCCATTATAAGGGCACTAAACCTTTAACAACATGCTTATCATTGGGCTATCTTTTATTATTAGTACTGAATAATTCAATGATCTATCAATAATGCAGCTTTAATTAGCTGTAGTTACACAGATTGCATTTAGGAATCTGCAGCAGAATCTAGCCTGTGGCAACACAAAACAACCCGGACATTGCAGATCACACTGGCACAGCTAAAACACACTGTACTATAAACAGCAAGTCTTTAAAGGGCACCTATTATGCCCCTTTTTACAAGATTTAATAAAAGTCACAGATGTCCCCAGAATGTGTCTGTGAAGTTTCAGCTCAAAATACCCCACAGATCATTTATTATATCATTTTGAAAATGCCTATTTTGAGTGGAAGAAGAAACACGCTGTTTTAGTGCATGTATCTTTAAATGCAAAGGAGCTGCTGCTCCCCGCCCCCCTTTTCCAGAATAGTACAGCGCCTTTACAGCTCATATCTCAGATCCCTGCCAAAAAACATCTGTTTGGTTTTGATTATCATGTATATTGCGCTGAAATCATGCATTTTAAAGCCATATCAGTTTAAACTTCTGATATACGGTTTCTTGAGCACGCACACAGAAAGCAGCTGTCACACGGCATGAGTACTAAACTAAGTTCTCTTTCACACAAGTTTATGTTAAAAACACGTATAAGTTACAAAACACAGTCGGTAATATATGTGAAGTTAAACAGCTGGGAAAGAAATTGCATGTTTATATTAGATCTGTGTATTAAAGGGCACCTATTATGCCCCTTTTTACAAGATGTAATATTGGTCTTGGGTGTCCCCAGAATGTGTCTGTGAAGTTTCAGCCCAAAATACCCAACAGATCATTTATTATAACAGCTGGAAAATGTCATTTTTGGGATGTGTCTAAAAAAGAGCTGATTTGGAGTGTATGGCTTTAAATGCAAATGAGCTGCATATTCTCAGGCGTCGCTTATACATCTCTCTGCATTGCATATCTACAGCAATAAACAGCCGGCAGAAGCAACATAACTGAGAGCAAGAGAACCGGTGTTTAGCCGTACATATGGGAAGCCAAATGCACTGAAAGTGGGACGAAACAGCGCGATGCTACAGAGCTCGCGCCGCGCTGACTTGTCATCGGCACGGATCAATTGACTGAGCCGTGCGACACTGATCAGTTAAAAATACTTAATGTACGCACACAAATACAGTTAAAACGCTAAGCACTATAAAGACATGACATTCACAAAGGAGTCTGGAGTGATACACGTATTTAGATAGATTTTGAGGCGCATTACCTTGAAAAATGAAAGCAATCCACAGCGTCGATTTTGGGAGAAAATGAAGACTCTTATGTTCAGTCTTACATCTAAACACAGAGCACGGGGATTGCTTGCGAGACATTGTTGACGTTACAGCTGCTCGAGTGCTTACAACCACTGAGGGCAGAAACTAGCAATGCAGGGCTGTCAATCAATACCTGTGACCTGGCCCTCCAAAATGTGACGTCACACTGTGGTGAGAGTCAAAACGGCAGGCCTAGTGAGACTGACTTGGTTTAAAGGAGATTAAAAAATGAGGAGTGGGTGGATTTTTATCATTGTAGGGTGGTTGTGTTCACACACTGCAACACACATTTATGTCCAAACACCATGCAAAAGTGGATTTTGCATAATAGGTGCCCTTTAAGTGACAGCAGCGTAATATACAGTACCTACTGCTGTCTACGTTGTTAATATGAAAATCACTCACTGCTCTGGACTGAATAACTTCTAGCTGTAATAAGGTGACATTTCTTACTTGAATGCTGCTTTTAAATGTTCTAGCGTGAAGATAAACATGGCGGATTGTGTGCAGCTAGCTCAGGGCGGTGTGTACACACACTGCCAATACACATTTATGTTCAAACAACATGTAAAAGTGAATTTTTGCATATTAGGTGCCCTTTAACTGTAAATTCACAGATAACAATAGAAATACAGTTACCCGAGGAAAAAAGGTAAATATTCATTTAACACTGTACTGTACTTGAAAGCCATTCATTGAAATTAAACTGCAAATTACAGAACAAGATTAATCTTTTAATTTAAATAAATATCACTCATAGTCATTCAAATAAATGTCACATTATACTTTGTCACTTGTGTCTTTTCACATTTCTTCATGTGTTCAGATGAGCGTAAGGAGATAATAGGATAATAATAGTTCTTATCCTTCACAAATATTTGTGATGAAATTCATTTTTACACTTATAAGCTTATGATATGCATTATGAGCTTATGACAATTTTCATTAAGTATAATATTAAATACAAAAATAAAGTAAAATATTAAATAAAATTATTTACTTAATAAATATTACTTTTTATTATTTTTATTTTTATACTGCATGAAAATTCTACATCATAATTTAAAACCATCATAATTTAAATCCTATCATCAAGAGTGCAGGACCTCCCATAAAAATTCCTCAGCCCCCACATACCTAAAAAAAAAAAAATCTGGTAACCCTAAACATTACCTGTCTGTGGTGGAATATACTAAAGCACACACATATAAATTGAAAAAGCACACAGCACTGGATTGAATCTTAAGAAGTGTGTAACTATATAATTGAGCATTGAGGCCACCTGTCTCTACAACCTCCAGCACCCAACACCTTCAGTCACTGTGATTCTCTCTTTCTCTGTCTGTCTCAGCAGTGAGAGATTAGATAAGGGGATCAGTTGTACAGAGTTTGACCCTGTCCCTTAAGGCTAGTGTGAAGATGTAGTGTGCAAGCTGTAAATCTGAGCGAGCTCAGATAAGATCAGTTGTGAAAGTAGCTCTTTCAGACTAAGAGAGGGAGACGAGGCATTAGAGGGAATGATAGAACCGGTTTTGAACATCACTCACCATCTTCGTAATGTTCGCAAAGATTCCGAACTCCGTCCAGTTTTAGCTCAATAATAAGAAAAACATACCATGGTTTGCCTCAAGTAAGAGGCTGAAATCTGAAGTGAGCACTTTAAGGGTGCTTGAAATGGAAATCGGTGAGATAGCGAACACATGAACAGGAAAAGGATGGAGGAGTGTGACAAGGCAGCTGATGTTAATGGTCAGTGGAACTATGCGGGCGCTCAGTTCGGGATGCGCTTGAAAAAATAAGCAACCCTCCCTCCACTGAATAATTCCAAGCCTTAATGCTAGAGAGGCTGAGGGAAAATGAGCCTGCACTTAGCCTATTTTTCCATACTTAAAGGGGCAAAAATACACTCAAATTACATAGGCTACATCAACTAGAAATGTAAACACAGAAGCTAGTCCAAGTTTTTAAAGAGGGTGCATCCTTTCCAAATCTTACATAGTATTAAATACATCACCTCATCCCCATTTTTTGTATGTTTTCAAAAAAAGGCTGGCCTGCTTATTCTGACCAAGAGCTACCAACTTAAACATGAAGAACATCTGAAATATCACTATAAAAGACTGCCGTGGAAAAAGACTCCTTAAAAATAATTGCACTATACAGGAAACTTTTCCATTCACTGGTTTTAAGAGGAATACTGCACTCTGACTCCTGGAAGCTGGAAATCAGGAAGCTCTCTCCATATTAGTGTGCAGCATCAGATGGTCAGTGAGCGCACTGAGGGCGGTCCATTGATATGCCGTCGTCCTTTTGATGTCCTTGGAGAATATTTCTTTTCATTTAAAGCACTTCTACAGTATATGTAACTTACATTTAAGGGAGTCTTAACTCAGTTTTAAACAACCTTCTTTGACTACAACAGATTATTAGCCTTTAGCTCTTGTCTAATATCTTATTGAGCAACATTTATAACCTCTAGCTTCATTGATGGACGATCTACGCCAAACCATCAACTGGGCTTCACGCTTAATGCCGCCCCTCAGCTAAGCACAGACCTCTCTGATCCTCGCTTGAAGCAAGACAGGCCAAGGTTAGTTCATCACTCAGCCTCCATAATGCTTTTAAATTCAAGCTTAGCTGCAAAACTGTTCTCCAGCATGTCAGATATTTGGCATTATGTCCTAACAGCATGTTAAGGGACTGGAGATTCTTCAAAATCTTCTACAAAAGTTCTGATTGATAACACTGTACAATAAGGTTCAATAGGTTAAATTAGTTAACTACATGAAGCTATAATGAAAAAATGAATTTATTCATGTTAATTGCAACCTTTACTAAAAATTATTAAAGTTGATTTTTTAAATATTATTTAACAGTCCTGAGCAAACACCAACAATAAACAGTTTTTTGTAAACTAATGATGGTGATGATTCTTTTAAAAGACCATCAAACAAGATTGTTGAGTATTTTAGAAGACATGTATGGACAGAATGTACCTCATCTGCTAGACACTGTGCTAACTAAACTAAACATAACAACAGCACAATGGTGTAAATATAACATAAGAGTCTGCCTTCTTTTCAGGTCAATGAAAACAATGTCTACGTGATTTTTGTTACTGGGTCAGAGTAGGTGTAGTTTCAAGCTCATACAAATCTGCTGTTGTTTACAACAAAGCTTTGACTTCCTACAAGTCTTGTCAAATATTATTTTCAGAACAAATGAGATTTCCAGTTGAGAGCATCACCAAGTGAGAGGGTCATAACCCACAGTTTTCATATTAGTGGAAGGCTGAACTTCTGAACTGAAAGTGTCACTTTAACATTCCAGATATATGAAACCAAGCTGCACAGACAAATTCAAAGCCAAACCAGATAATCATAGGCCCTTTGGCTTGACGTTGGGTTTCAGTTCCTTTTTCCATAGCAACCACAAACAAAAACATAATGAACTTACATCATCCCAAAATTTGATTTGTTTTTCAGTCACAGCAGGACTGTGGGAAGATCTTTGTTCCTGAGAGCAGAGAGGGAATGGAACAGATGGACATTGGACATTCGTCTTACTCTTCTTTTTTTCTGTTTTATTTTTATTTGTTTATTTTTTTGTCCTCCTTTAGCTAAACTGGGAGAGCATGATGATGTGATATGTGTGAACAGTATAATATATATATTATATTATATCATATTATATATATTATACTGTTCACACATATTATTTGTTAAAATAATATTATTTATGGTTTTTTTCTCAAATTTTGATCTTTAACACTTCAAGTCCAGGTATTCATCTTGTCCTCGTTTACCTTTGTCTCATTTCCCACAATTCTTATCCATTTATTCATATTCCCTTTCTGTCTCTCTCCCACTATTCTCTTTTCCTGCGGCAAATGTGCCTTGAAGCCAAGTCCTTCCTGAGCCAGGCTGACAGATAGACCTAAATATTTAAATGCTGGATGGACACTTCACTGCAGCATACCAGCACACATATGCCCTCAATCTCTCCCTTACAGACACAGACACATTCACACTGTAAACATACTACAAATACTTCACAAAAATAAGGCTGCTTTCACACTAAAGCTTTTGCTGTGGAACTGAGTCCATTTGACATTAGAGTTCAGTTTGTTTAGTTGGTTTGAAAGATTTCTGAACTTGAGCTTAGACCAAAAATCAAACACAAACACATCGATTAAAGGAATAGTTTGACCATAATTTACTTGCATTTTTAAGAAAAATTCAACAGCATAGACATTTGAACAACACGAGGGTGAGTAAATAATGACAGAATTAATATATCTGGTTGAGTGGTTTTTAAAGGGATATTTAGAAGAATGTCCATACAATGAAAGTCAGTGGAATCCAAAACAACATTAAACCCCATTGATTTTCACTATATTGGCCAAAAAAGTCCTTTACCACAAACGTTTACTAACTGAACTCAACACACATATTTTTCACCAACCTATTGCAAAGTATAGGAAAGAATGCATAAGTTTTCTTCCTTCCTGCTCACTTTGTTCTTCTTTTCTCTGTTAACTTCCTTTCCTTCTTTTCCACCCTCATTCTTTTAAGTATATTTGATAACTGGCGATTTAATGTGATCTTTGGCTGACAGGAACTCAATGATAGCATCAGAAATGCCACTACAGAGAATTCTCCAGACGCAGAGGTGAAAACATAGCCACCCAAAGGGCACACAGAGAGAACAAAACAAGCCGAGCGTTAGTGGTGGAATATAAAACATCATTTTCTGTGATGAGCCTCAATATTGATTAGCTCTCAAATCACCCTCCCTTCCTAAGTCTTCTCTTCTCGACCTCTGCTTTTTCCTGAATAGATCAGTCTGCCGTGGCCATATTCCTATCATAAACAAGTTTCCACCAAGGCTGTCGCACAGCTTGGTGGTTTTTCACCATTAATCTTTCTTTCTCTCCACTTGGCTTAGGATTATAGGGTTATCATGACAGATATTATCCACATAGCATTTAGGTTCAGGATTTAACAAGATGATTTCAAATCACGAACATTCAGGGTTTGATTAACAGCCAGTGAGAAGAATGAAAATGGTAATGGAGATGTTTCTCCAGGCTTTATAGAACCTATACAGTACTGTGAATGCAAGTCATTTTAGATAAAATGCGAAAATGTAAACGTAATCCTCCTTGCCCATAACATACAGCTTGACTAGTGTACACTAATACCCAAATAAATGACTTCTTGTTAGTGAATCAAAAAACTTTACCAAAAATCCTTACTTTCATCATTAACCACATGAACAAAAAACAAATGAAATAAATGTTACCTCATATTTGTTTTGTATTTTTAAAGGGGTCATTGGATGCCCATTTTCCACAAGTTGATATGATTCTTTAAGGTCTTAATGAAAAGTCTATAACATACTTTGTTAAAAATTTCTCAATGGTAGTGTAAAACAACACCCTTTTGCCTTGTCAAAATCAGCTCTGTTTTCAGCAAGCCGTTTTAGTGCATGTTCCTTAAAAATACTAATGAGCTCTGCTCACCCTGCCCCTCTCTTTTGTGGAGTGACGAGCTGTTCTCATGACACTGCTTACTTTAGTCGCAGAACTTGCTAACTAGCACGTTATTAGGAAAGGCGATTTGCAAAGGTTCATAAAAGAACCTTATACTCAATTCTTCTGTAGGTGAGGCTGGATCAAGAATGATTCGCGCAAACATAAACGTATTTAGGCAGATCGGGGGGGGGGCGCATTCCCTTCAAACACAAAGATAATACACTGCGTCTTCAGCGGCTCAGATGTCTGGAGTAAATGACGACTCCTATGTTCATTATTACATCTAATGACAGAACACCTCAATCGCTTAGGAGCCATTCTTGTCTACATCTGCTCCGCCGTTGAAACAATGGCAGACTGTTGACAGCTCACTCAGGGCAGGTCTAAGGTAAAACGCCAGTGTCAATCAACAATAGTGGGAGGGGCCTGTGTCTGTGTGATGTCACACAGACAGGCATCTGAGAACGGCTTGATATTAGAAAGGGGAAATGATTTAAAGAGATTTTTTTTTAAAAACACTGGGTGGATCTTTATCATTATAGGGTGGTTGTGTACACACACTGCCAACACACATTTCAGTTCAAACAACTTGTAAAAGTGCATGTCGCATCCGATGACCCCTTTAATATACACTATTTAATATATTTTAAAACTTAGTCCTTTGATATTAAAGCTGAATTTTCAGCAGCCTCAGCATCATTGCTCCAGTCTTCAGTGTCACATGATCCTTCAGTAATCGTTCTAATCTGCCGTTTTGCAGATTTCATATGATTATCAATACTGAAAAAAAAGTTGTGCTGCTTATCATTTTTGTGGAAACTCAAAGGATTCTTTAATGAACAGAAAGTTGAAAAGAACAGCATTTATATGAAATAGAGATATTTTATAACATTATAAATGTCTTTATTGTCACTTGTTGATCAATTTAATGTATCCTTGCTGAATAAAAAAGTATTCATTTATTTTAAAAAAAAAACTTTCGGAATGTAGCGCATAATTTAATATACAGGCCAGCTTTTGGACTTCAAGTCAATGAAAAGTAATTCAAAAGTCTGTGTAAACACACCTTATTATATTGTGTCATTCATTGTTTTGTTTACAGACAAATTATTTGTTCTAAAATCTCATCATTTGGCACCAGACTTATGAGGGCAGTAAATGCAAAAAGACCTGCATTTATTCTCTCCCCAAATATTTCTTCTTTAAAAGTGCTAAAATAAATTCCTTATGGGTCACATGGCTATTCTCCACAGTCCATTAACAGCTTACCAATACCCAAGCCCCTATCCCACAACCCCCCATTTTGCTTTTTAATTACCTGCTGTCTCCTCCAGAGGCCAGACAGAGAGACTGCAGTTTACGAACGGTCTCAACACTGATCATTCTGTCTCCATCTGTCTGTGGTCTGTTCCTTATCTATTCCATCTTTCTGTTTGTGTATTTTGTGGATGAACGTCTGTGAGTATCTGCTGCGTGTCTCTGTATGCTCTGAAATACTTTTTCAGACTTTCAACTCAGTTTTACTAAATCACCATCAATGTATGGCTGGGAGAGGTCTAAAAACCATGGCTATCCAATTTTGTCAGTTTGTAAGGAAATAAACACTATTTTGACTTCTTAAGATGTTTTTGTAATATCTTTTCATATATAAAATGCATCTGCCACAATAACCAAATTTAATGTGTTGAATCTGACTTAGAGACCTTTTTTGTTCAAACATAATTTAATTAATTAATAAACACATCATGCAGTTAAAATCCAATTCAATTCTTTTATCCACTAAAAACCAACCATAAAAAGAAAATGATGGAGGCATGGTTGAAAAAGAGTTGAAGATGATCTGATAAACCACTGGACTCATCCTTTCCAATTGTTCCTCTTCCATGCTGTCTTCTCACACACCATTCAACCCCGTCCACCCTGGTTAAAAGCCCAGAACCTCCATCTGCAGCCGGCTGCGAGAATAGCTCACCACCCGATACATCAAAAGCTCAAGCCTAGCCAAGAGCTCCACCAACACTGTGTGTCTGAGTAAAAGCGAACGAGAGGAGCCACAGTTAGCCAAGTGTGCTTCTGCTTGGGTCCTTGTTTGGCTTTTGATGCCTCATGTTGACATGAATGGCATCAAAGGCCTTGCTGAATGGAAGAGGGCCACTTTCTAGTGAGCTGGATGTTTTTCATATGAAAGAACTCCACTGGAAAACTGGCGGCGGGCACACAGGAGCATCATAATACATAATGTTGCTCTTTTGCCCGGTTGTAAAACATTAAACATGAACAAATGATGTACTGACAGAGCAGAAATCATTTTCTTAATCGGTATTTTTGTATTTTGATACTACAAAATGTGTAAGGGAAAATATTTATATACAAGGCACAGATTAATACAGTGATATTGTGTATCATTTAAAAAAAGCTTTCTTTGAGAGTGTGCGTGATGGCTGTCACTGCAAGGACGGTTCGTATCAAGTCTGCTGTGTGCATCTCCTCAGATTCCAACAAAACAATGTTGCCCTGGTAACTCAGCATCAAGAGGTCATAAGGGCTCTCGCTCACATTACTCATGAACACATCCCTTCTCTTACACTCAAGAGAGGCACTTTTGCTGCTTTCTCAATTTACGTCAATTAAAACAAGCTAATGCAATATAAGTCTTAAATTTTTTGTCAAATTATAACTTGTAAAATAGAAGTTTAATTAATCCATTTCCCTTATGACTAAATAAATGAACGTAAATTACCTTGGTTGGATGGAGATTTGATTGTTGCATGCTTTGAGAGAATGTGTTGAAATTTAAATTGTTGTATTATTTTAAAAAGTGCTAATCAAGTAACACTAATGTACAATATTGTTACACTCTACTAAAAAGGTAGAAAAACCGTAACTGTGACTGTACTGTTTCAAAAAACACTAATATGTACCATTTAGATACTAATATGTACATTTTAGGTACTCATATACACCTTTTAGGGATTAAAAACAAGCACACCTTTTGGAAAAAGTAAACCGCCCCAGTGACAGCTTTTGTACCTTTTTTTTCTGAGAGTGTATCTAGTAGTTGACAGCTAAAGATTCAGTGTTACTTCGACATGCCTCATTTTATGTGCTGCTGCTCAGTTCAGTTATTCAGCTCAGTTTCCACTTTACAATGTATTTAAGTTTACAGTCAATGTTACAGAAAACCCATTTCCATTTTGTGGAACTACTGAACACAACTGAATTAAGTTCAAGCACAAATTATTTTTTACTCTTATATAATTGATTGCATATACAGTACATCTAGCCTAAACCCTCAAACTACAATGTCTAAAAGTAATACGAGTAAATTAAACTCATACAAGAATAAATACGCTGCTGAAAAGACTATCATGAATTCCCATGCTGGTCAGTCAGCATGGTTTTTCTGGTCATGCTCGTTGACTAAGGAAGCCTTGCTGATTAAGGAACACCAGCACACCAGCATCCCCTGATGGTATGGTCCTTCTCATCCTGTCATATTGCCTTTTTTCCATTTCTTTTTGTTTCTTTATCTCTCCCAATTGCTCACCATCTCCCTCAGACAGATCTAACATTATGAAAGACCTCATTACCTCCTATTACTGTGATTGTACCAGATATCTCCAATGATATCTCCATTCTGCCATTTAAATCATGCAGAGATCATTGACATTTGGTGGGCTTCCTAATACCCTGGGTTCTGCCACTCCCTCCCCAAGCTGTGATGGACCCTTAAGGCAAAGCAAAAACCCCTAGTTAGCCTTTTCATTTTATCTATCCTTCTGTCATCACTCCACAATTTTAATGAGCAAAAACGACACTCATTTTCCTGTCCTACTCTATCCAGGCTGATGCCATGCTTTTTTTCCTTCCTACTTTCATCTAAGAACAGAATTTTATCTCTACACATGTGGGGAAAAAAGATAGGAGACCTGTGAGGATGCCATGGCTTGTCTCAGAGGATGTGTTTGGGGAACACAGAAAGAGCAGGGCTGCAGGTCTCCTTCCAAGCTCCTAAATTTAAAAAGAACTCTGTAATTCTTATAAAAACTTCTATCATTATTATTGGTCCCACTCAACTTTTATTTGAGGCCTGTAAATACATAAAGAATGATTATTCAATAGAATGCGCAAATTTATGCAAGTGTTAAGATCAAAAAATTACAAAATATATTTTTATATCAAATAAGCCCAAGAGAAATTAAACACAATACTTGTGAAAATTATAAAAGCAAAAACTAGCTGAAAATGCAAGAAACGAGCTGTTGCTTTACAACACCTCATAATAAATTATATGCAAATAAGAGTATAAACTTCAACTAAAATGCATGTTTATCACTTACAAGTGTGTTCACTGTTTACAAGAACACGTTAATGAAAGCAACCAGTGTTAGATGCACATTGTCTTTGACTACGCTGCACAAGCCCGTCTTATTTGCATTCAGTTTCCACCAAGGTCATGTCTGTAAAGTTAAGCCTCAGCTGCTGCAAAGGACTTCACAAACATCTTTAACAAACCCACAAAAATGCAGGTACCCTGGGAAACTGCAGCAAGCAGACTGTTTGTATAATGATATGTTTGAGCACAGACTTTTCACATTTCACACTGAAACATGGATGACGGCCCTTATTAGGACTGTCTGGTGTTCCATGCTAATTTATTCAGACACTGAACAGTAAAATCTCACGCTGAGTCCAATGCGACCAGTGTTGCAAAACGAGAAACCAAAACAAAAGCAATAGATGCCATTCGACAGACAGAAAGACAGATAGATAGATAGATAGATAGATAGATAGATAGATAGATAGATAGATAGACAGACAGATAGATAGATAGATGTATCAAATCCAGCCAGGATACAGATGGGCTTCAGACAGCACAGACAAATTTATTCAAGCCCTCAATTCTGAAGAAATTAAAAATCTAATCACAACATTTATTAACAAAAAATTTGAAACAACTAAAGATGGTGTTAATTTGGCTATAAATGAAGTAAATTACATATATAAAAAAGCAGCTTGTAAAACTGAGTTAAAAAAGAAAAGAAATAAATTTAGTAAAAATACATCAAAAGATGAAAAATGGTTTGACTCAGACTGCAAAACATTAAGAAAACAACTTAGAAAATTATCAAATCTGAAACATAAAGAACCAAACAATGCTGACATAAGAACTGAATACTGCTCAAAATTAAAACAATACAAAGACACAATCAGAGCAAAAAAGAAACACCATCTGACCAAAAGTTTAAAAGAAACATTTGGACAAAACATTTTGAAAATTTATATAAAGAAATCCCTCCAAAACAACTCATTAACAATTCTGATCAGATCAAACAAAGTCTACAA
>JAFVLL020033631.1:0-19782 GCA_021397915.2 Tor tambroides | reverse complement strand
GACACGACTCAGGCAGGCGTAGGTCTGGAAAGTGTAAGACCAGCGACTGGGCTTGTCATATAACATCTGCAGCAGGTTGCCTCCACTTTTCTGGGATGTGCTGAGCTCCTACAGGGATAGAAGTGGATGTGTACACTTAAAAATCACTCACATTAACATTTGAGACTGAGTTTGAAGACAATTCCTTATTAAAATATCTTGTATATGGACATACTGTACCTCATACTCATTCTCTGTGGTTTGTACATTGCACCACTTCCCAATAGGCTCTGGTATGACCTCCCATTCCTCTGATGCCCGCTCCAACAAACGCACAAAAGTTGACTTCCCTGCCGCTGTTGCACAGATATAAATGTTTTAAAATACAAAACATCAGTACAAACAATCATAATTTGAGTTCTGCATCAATATCAAAGATAACACATATCCCTAGATGTTTATGTCTGGCATAAATTGCCAGAAGCACGCTTAAACCAAATGTTGTAGCAGTTTGACTTTTTATTAAAACATTATGGTACTAAATGTTTATTATTGTTATTTTTTAATCATAGATAGCTTGTCATAAAACATAATCATTTAACTGTCAACCTTTCCATAGTTTTAATAAACGTTTCAGGATTCTATTACCAAATGTGTGGCAAGAAGACGAATTATTTAAAAACAATTCAGTCTAGTGATAATAATAATAATCTATGGCTGTGAAGGCTTGCTTTACAAAATAGACCTAACGTAAGTTAGTAACGTACTTGGCGCCAATAACACTACTGTAATTAGCAATACAAGAACGCTCTCAAGCATATTGATCTTTCATAAAAAATTAATGTGTTAACAACACTTAGGTAATATATTTAGTGCGTTTTAATTTATGCATATTATTTCGTTGATTAAACCAAAATTAATCCAACTTACCGATGTTTCCCTCTATTGAGATCTTCAATGCCCTTTTTTCGAAACTGAGGTCAGCGTCGAAGCTTGAACAAAATCTCTTCGGAGGAGTAGCCATTATTGTATCAAATACTTAAATAAATAAACAAGCCACTGTATTATATGTAATTTTTAAAAGTCTCTAAGACCAGCTTAATGCTACCGCGCGCGCCTAAACAGTTCGAACTGGTTGAAATTCGCGGCAAGTATTCACATGGTCAGCGACGCTGGGGAGGGGCTCTGGTATTATGTGATTGGCCAAGTCTACAAAAGCTTCTGTTTCATTGGTTGACGTTTACAGTGTGCTGAGTTTTACATGGGCCTGCCCTGTTCTGAGACGTTTCCTGTTCTTTATCTTGTAAACATGATGCAAGACAACGTTCACAAACCTTTCAGACCTTTAAATTATGTAAATCTCCCAAGATTCATATGGTAAGTGATCACAGATGCGGAGGGAAAGATTCAAACTGTAGATAGACAAATATTACACAGCGAAACTTTTTTTTGTTGCTTTGGACAAACAAGAGTGTCCCGATAAGACTGTAAACCTTTGCAAAAAAACAGAACTGAGCAGTCAAAAATGTTTTGTGTACAAAACTTTATAAAATCTAATAACGACAGACAATTTGCAATGGTCACTATTATATATATTTAAATACTATTATATAAATGTGCTGCCTATTATATAAATCTATGCGGCCCGTAGTCTGTCTGACCAGCAGATGGCAGCAGGTGACTACGACAACACGAATGTCAAGCAAAAATGTTTTCCCGCACATTTTACATTTCAACCACGTAAAATAAGCGATAATTATCTGTTTTTAGGTCTTTATCTATCACGTACAAAATGAAGCAGTGTACTCACTATCTCTGTCAGGTAAACTGAGTCAATGGCAGATACCGATTTAGCAAAATGTCACGGAGACAAAGGTGCTTCAACAACTATTTAGTAAGTTAAGGTTTTATTATTTATATTATGTTAGGTGAAGTGGTCAATATACCTTAAGCACGTAGTTTTTATAGCTAAGAGTAAAAATACCTTATTTATAGGACGAGGTGGCCGAGTGGTTAAGGCGATGGACTGCTAATCCATTGTGCTCTGCACGCGTGGGTTCGAATCCCATCCTCGTCGAAAAATACGTTTTTCATTTGTCCCGTTGTTTAAAAAAACTATACTTCAATACTGCAATTTTACTGCTACATTTAGAAAGTGTAAAAAAAGGAAAATATTGAAGACTGTTCATTTACTGTACAAATGTCCAGTTTTTAAAATGTAATCCGAGTCATTTTAGTTAGTTTACACTGTTAGTTGTCGTTTTTTAAGTTTCTTTTCTAAAGAGTTCGAAGGATTGCTGATGTCTCTGCTGCCGTTTAAAACAGTTCCTTAATGGATCAGCTTCCCATAGACCACATGTAGACAGAAATGCATTATGTAACTGTTAAAAACAATGTTTTAAATACATTCAGACAGTTTTTTAAGCTAATCATGTCGGTCATTATATGATAATGATATGACGTCAACAATCCTAACGCAGTAAACAAACTGACCGTTTCATGCTTTTGTTGCTCCACTAGACTCCGAAATGGCTCATATCACTTACAGTATTACAGTTTACAGAAAAAAAGTGAAAAACAATATTTTGGTGAATTAGCCATAAAGAAAAAACACGTGATTAGGAAAAGCTACTATGACGTAGTGCAAGTTCGGCTTTTATTAAAAACATGTTAGTTTGCAGAAAACATACAAAAACTCAAATTTCAGACAGTGACAACTACTGGTGGGACTGTGCCAGTACAACACAAAACGGCCAAGTAAGCTGTCATTTTCCTCACTGCTATCACAGCAAGCGCGAATTTGAACTGGAATACTGAAAAAGTGTTGATCAGATTTTATTGGTGACAGAAAGTGAGATTTATTTGAGTATTACTAGTATTTGTTAAACACTTTAGTGGGATACAGTGAAAAACATAAATTGCTTGCTCATGATTCTGCCTTGATGAAAATACTAAAAAGTAACATGGGCATCTCCAGTATTACTGTATGTCTGATCTAAATGCCACGTTATAGTCTCCATTAGCCAAACACCTTGAGTTGTGATAGTAACTGTTAAACTGATCCACTTAGATCTGTTTAATCTCTAATGTGTAAATGTCTCGATCAAAACAGCCTGAAGTCTCTTGACAAACAGTTGTAGTTACATACCTCACTGTTGGGGGTGCTGTAGCATAAACTGTGTGAGTGGAACAAATAAATTTAAGATGTAGATATTATAGATATTTTTTTATTTCTACTCGTAGGCTTCATAAAAATCGTAATTCATTGTATTGTATGAAAAAGGGATGCATGCTAAATTCTGTTTGCTATGTCCCACTTTCCACAAAATGTCTCTTCTACAGATTGAGGGTGACTGCTCCACTTCCATTGGAAAATAATTGATGTTCTCTCCATTGTCTGAAAAGAATGTCTAAATGTTGAATTGTGCACCTAGTGACTATTTTGCCCTTATATCCCACAGGATCCTACAGAATACCAAAGTGATATCAGTGTGATCACACCAAAACAGCTTGACGAAGTCCAGGGTCATTGCTGATTTTTTTTTTAAAAAGTCATATTTACTCAAGCTCGAGAATTTGCTGTGCTTGATTTTTCAGGCTTGGAGGTGGAGGTCCAACGATAACAGTCTGTGATGCTTTTGCTCCGTGGCTCTACAGCACAACTTGTGCAATAAACAATGCCTAACGCTAACATGACCACAATAAAAACACATAGTGGTACCAGCAGTGCCACAAGCAGCCAGCTTTTGTCGTGTTTCTTCCTGTCACCTGGACGCTGTTCTGTTCCTGATGCCAGTGCATCTTCTGGTATTTGCAGCATTGGAGGAGTGAGCATGACAAAATCCCATTTTCTCTTAGGCACAGATGTCGAAGCCTCTGAGGTTCCTTTGTTTCCTGAAGTCCTTACATCTGCTGTATCACCAGCTGCTATTGAAATTTCCTCCTCATGTGCGTCCTCTTGATGAGAATCAGCTGAAGCTGTAGTATCCATCAAAAAGTTTGATGAAGGTGAATTTGAAGATGCATGCTCGATTAAATCAGGTTCCTGTGTGGTCACATCTCCTTCCTGTGTCTTCGCCGTAAACCAGCTCAGGTAAGTCGGATGCCACTCTATGCCTGGGGAATCCGTTAGCGACTCCAGAAGGTTGGCATCTGTCATCAGTTCAGGCAAGCCTGGATCATTCAGTGTTGCCTCAGCTGATTCAGCCATCAAGTGTTCGTCCTCTTCGACTGGCCGACAGTAGTAGTTGTCCTCTTGCAACATATAACCCTCCTCACATTGACACACAAATCCACCTTCGTAATTTTTGCACACCTGCTCGCAAATGTCTGGAGTTTTACACTCATCAATATCTTCGCATTGCTCTGGATCGTCTTCGAGTGGAGAGAATCCCTCGTGACAGCGGCATGTGTAGGAACCAGGCAAGTTCTCACAGATATGAACGCACTTTCCTTCCATGCATTCATCTACGTCCACACATTCTCCAAACTCAGACGAAAGGTAGCCCTCGTTGCATCTACACTCGAATGTACCAGGTGCATTGACGCATTCCTGCGGGCATGGTTTCTGCAAGCACTCATCTATATCAAGACAACTCTGACCATCACCAGACAGGAGGTACCCCTCAGGGCACTTGCAGCGATGTCCCTGAGGAGTGGACTCACACTCAAACTCACAGTTGGCGCTGTGGCAGGGATCCGAGAGCTGGCAGGTCTTTCCGTCTTCTGCCAGAATGTAATTCTCAGAGCACTCACAGTAGTAATGGGTATCTGAGTTCACACAGTAGTGCTCGCAGCCACCGTTGTCCTGTTCGCACCAGTCCATCAGAGTGTCAGTGCAGAGCGGTGCATCCTTCGACCAGCCAACACTTCCTTCCTCTCTCAACATACACAGTACTGACTGGTCTTCCTTGTCACCATCGGGACAAGGAACAGTTGCCACTGAGCCGAAAGGGATGTGAGTAAGTATAGTACTTGCCAGTTCAAACGGGGTGGTGTAGAGTGCAGGACCCCCTCCTTCTTTTTGCAGAGCTGGGCACATCCCTTGGTAGGTGTAGCGGCAGAGGAAACCTTCCACGGCCACTGCACAGGATCCATCGAGCCATTTGAAGTTGTTCTTGTCATTGCCGCTTTTGTCAGCCGTGTTATAAGCAATGACCACACAACGAAGAGCAGCACAAGAATTGGCTAAGTCATCACGTTGCCAGTTCGTATACTGTGTTTCCTGATCCCCAGTGACCCAGGTAAAGCCCCTCAAAGGGCGCGTGCCCGAGCACTGCCGAGGTTGACGCTGAAGGCCAATCCACAACCTGATTCTGGGCCGGGAGCCACGTCTGACACCCGACGATAGGAGGTCATGGATCACGGAAGCTTCTTCTGGTCCTTTAATGGTAGCCAGGTTCCCCCCTTTATCCTTGCAGCTCCTCCAGGACTCCCTGAAGGTCTTGCGCTGGAGATGAACTGAATAGCATCCCTCAGCGTTGCACACGCCATCCTGCTCCTGTAAGCTTTCTCCCATGACTCCCTTAGACCAATACAAATATAGAAGACCAAAGAAAAGACAGGGATATGCAGCACAGCATTTTCTAAAAGTCCTGTTTCCCATAATTGCTCTTTTGTTTTCTACAGCTGAGGTATTTCTTGTTATGTCTTGCCTGCAGTTTTTTTTTTTCTGACCTAATGTTTAAATTTATCTATGAGCTCTTTCAAACCTCTGGTCTCTCTGCTCAAAGAGATGACTTTTGTCTGCAGTCTGTCTGCAGCAGAGAGACAGAGAAGGAGGGTACAGACGTTTGTTATTGGAAGAGGGGGCGGGTAATGAGTGTGCGGAGTGGTGGGGGGAGATTCGGCCTGTGGTTTTCCCTTGTGCCGTATGGTTTTCATAAGTCTATTTAAGGAAATAGTTTGTGACGCTGCCAACAAGTCCTCCCCCAGCCCCCCATCCTCTACTCACTCGTCCAATCACTATCACAAATCCATCCATCCATCCAACCTGAAAACTTCATCTTGGGTCATCCTGATCAGATTTCACATTTTTCCATTCTTGTATGGTTAATTTTTGCACAGCTGCTCAGACCGTTCCTTTTGACTTTAAATGAATATAACAATTTTTTTATATATGAAATTCATTTTAAGTGATGCAATGGCTTAAAAAAATATTGAACTTAATTTTGTATAGCCTACTCTGTCTCATCATTGTATTGATACATTGAAATTCCTTTGCACAACGGAAACTAAACTTTAGAGAATATGCAAGTTTCATTATGTCATCTAAGTTATTTGTGTAGAGATCATGAGGAGGAGATGGTTTGAACACTTTTTGTGTGCAAAGAAATCAAAAATAATGACTTTATTCAACCACTTTACTTTATTCAATGACATTACTGAACCCTGATGTCACATGGACTTACTACCTTTCATGGCGTGAGTACTTTCTTAAACGTGTCAGTTGCATTTCTGTCTATGCAGGGTCAGAAATTCTCGGACTTCATCAGAAATATCTTAATTTGTGTTCCGAAGATGAAAGGTTTTACGGGGTTGGAATGACATGAGGGTGAGTAATTTATGACAGAATTTTCATTTTTGGGTAAATTATCCCTTTAAAACTTCTAGACAGAACAAAAACATAAGTATAGTAAAAGCAGAACCGCTCTAACTGCTGTTGGATTGATTCAAGGTTTAAAGGTGATGTTTATAAAAAAGTGAGAATATGTAGAGGTTTCCTCACAGTGGTCAGAGCCTTCTTCTCAATTGCATGGAGCCACTAAACCACAAAGGCTCAAGGCTTCCCCCTTTAAGACAGGAGAGAATTGTTTGTCCAAGACCACATCATTTTCTTCAATTCGAACTCAGGCCCTCATAAATTTTAGATATCTGGTTGTCGATACATTCTTTATTTTTGAGAAATTGATCCACATTGAGCTCAAGAATATCAGGTATTGTTATCTCTAATCTTCATCAGCACAGAAGTCAGCAGATTTAGCAGTCTTACTTAAGCAAAGCCTGCTGTTCATTTCGTCAGACCTTACTGTACTCAACTTGGAATAACCCCACTCACCCTTTGTCTCTATAAACTCTCTTACATTTATTTCTCTAAACCAAATAATAAACCTTTCTGAAATCCATCCCAAAAATCTCACTTACCTATTCCAATTTAAACAAGTCTATCCTGGTGTGGACTTTCTAACTCCAACATACTTGACCAAAGTAAAAATTCCCAAATACCTCCTATTATAAAATAACAGAAAAATCTCATAAATATTCACACGGAAGAGACAAAAGAAGGGTCACCACAGATGAATTCTGCAAAAACATTCAATTCTTTCTATGGAAAAAACAATACAGCAGAAAAAGGTAAATTTTGATTTCGTTTACATAACCCTCCAGACACACTAATCTATACATAGGCCTTTTTTCTCCTTAATTCTCCAGACATTGAAACACACTATTCTGAGGACACATCTGCCTGCTATTCCACATTAAAAGCTGAGATTTGCATCTTTGCTTGTGCAAGATAAGGCTTCCTGAACAGAGATCAGAAAGACTGGATGCTTAAAGCACCACAATTGTTCTTGTGTTTCATAGCATGGAACGTTTCTGTGACAAGCGCATAGAAACAGTGTCAGCTGAACAATTTTTTCCACCACTTTGAGGAATGACAGTCTGATTGTATTGCCAAATTCACTTCATTTCAACAGTCAAGTCTGTACAGCTTGGAGTTCACACAGAAGTTCACATAGTCAATCACGGTCAATTGAGAACCTTTATACTAATGGGTTTGTTTGTAGAATATGATAGTAATCTTCAATATGCCCCGTTACAAGCTTGGTAAAACCATATTAAAGTGATATAACAGCCACAGTAGTTTAACTATTCATTTCATTTTGTGCACAGCTTTCAGACAGCGGTGCTATGCTATTTGGTCAGCCCATAAAAGAAACACTTATATCAGATTGGCCCTCTCCCATGACTAGTATTTCAAAACAAATAAATAATGGTCATGAGTGTTACAAAGGGTCAGTTCCTGACCTAGGTCTGCAGACTGGAGATTTTATCCTGAGGATACAACCTCAGAAGAAGCTATTTTTGCAAGTTTTATATTTTTTCTCTTGTTCTTAACATTATATGCTTTTTGTTGATTTAAGCCTCTTGGGGAAATGTTTTAAACACAATTAACGTTAACCAAGTGGTTCTTACATTTGTTTAGTGATAGCCTACATTTTTTCTTGAAAAAAAAAATGCTCTGAAAAAAAAAGTTTATATATTTAGCTTTATATTTTTTCTGATGAATAACAGAGCATTAAAAAACTCAACTTCATGAACGTTTTGTTGTTAGGCCTACAATATACTCTTCTCTTTTGTAATTTCTGTTGCAAAAGTAAATGAATAAATAACTGATATTTTTTGATAGTCCAGTAATAACTGATAGTCCATATGATTCGTGTGCATTATTTCAAGTCTTCTGAACAGACAAACAGACTCTAATTTAAGTCGTAGTCACTCAAAATCTTGTCACTAACTGAATGTGGCGCTCAGGCATGAATATCGGTTTGTTTTTTATCACAGCCAAGTGTGCGCCACACACAAAAGAGAAATAAAACTGTACGAAAATCTAATTTATTCTCACGTCTATATTTGAATGTTCAAAGTAAACACGATTTGACAGTCATCCACAATTTCAGAACCACTGTGTTTACCAGGTATGTATATTTTTACTGACTTCATTAAAGCTACAGACTGTGAGGACAAAAATCTTTTTGAAGCGAAATTGTTAGATATCATCTCATAAAGCATGGAACAACAAATACAGCACGTAGTGTGATGTCTGATTCTCAGACAAATGACTCTTGCGAACTGGCTCTTTTTAATGAGTGAGACCAAAAAGATTCATGAAATAGCCTTGCTGGTTAGTTAGCATTTTGATTCAGACTCACTCCGTCAGCGAATCGTGCTTACCAAGTTTACAACTGACCCACTGAATACAGGCTTAGGTTTGTGAGACTTACATCAGTCACTAAACTTGCACTGTCAAAAAGGGCAGAAATATTCTTAGAAAATAAAATTATATTTATATGACATATACAATCAGAATACAATTAATAAGCCTTCCATAAATATTTAGTATATAGCCTTACCCTATAAATAATGGTGGGTTAAATACAATCCAGTGCTGGGTAAAATATGGACAAACCCAGCGATTGGGTCGTTTTCAACCAACGGTTGGGTTAAATATTTAACCCAACCTTCTGGGTAGTAACCCAACCGCTGGGTTAAAACAACCCAGTTTGGGTTATTTTGGTAACCCAACGCTGGGTCAAATATGGACAAACCCAGCATTGGGTTATTTTAACCCAGCCAGTTGGGTTATATATTTGACCCAACATGCTGGGTTGTTTTAATTAACTCAAATATTGATTGAAAATGACTATTGCTTGCTTAAAATTAACCAAAAACAGGTTGGAAATTAAAAAGCAGACACAGAATTACTAGAGACAACAGTTATAATCAAAACGTGAACATTTATTAATAAGTGAAAACACCCATGGACAAAAATATAAGACAAATTGAATTATGCAGCATAGTTTTCAACTTGCATAGTTTTAGACTTTAACTTTAACAAGCATTTTAGAAATAAAAATATAACATTTAAAAGTAATATTTTAATTCAAGTGTATTAAACAGTTCTCTGTTATCGTTTTTAACCGAAATATTGCCGATTTTTGTGCCAGTGTATCGCTGAAATCTGAGCCGGCGATGGGCTGCTATTCCCCGTGGAAACTGCGAATTTCAGACCGCCGCCTCGCGTTTCACTCGTAGTTGAAAGATGCCGCGACTGACTTCATAACCTGTCAATAAACAAACAGTAAGTTACAGAGTTTTGAGAACATATTTTAACATCCGAATTAATTAGAAGCAGTATTATAACGAATAAAATCAGTCTTTATGTTATGCAAGGCAAGGCGTTTCCATCACGCCAAACGACCGTTGCTGACGCATTTAGCTGGCTGACTAACATCTGTATGTTTTGTTGCGTGAAATAAAGTCATTTACAGCACAATAAAGACTTTATAGATGGAATAAAATGAATACAAACCTTAATTCCACTGAAGAAGTCCACTAAATCAGCGGCACTGAGGACTCGCTCTCTCCTGAGGAGAATGAAAAGCCCGCGTTCTGACTGTAACCCAACAGCTGGGTTAGTGCCCGCGCTGGGTTGTTTCGTCGGAGGGAGGGGGAGGGGTGTATAGTTTCAACGCTCAGTGAGATTGACCCAGCCACTAACCCAACAGCTGGGTTATACAAAAAAACTACCCAACACTGGAAAAATAACCCAACATAATGACCCAACAGGCATAACCCAGCAACTGGGTTAAAAAAAATAACCCAGCGTTTTTAGTGTATCTTTACAATTAATGATGCAATGCAAAAGTATCTAGAAGTGTGCAAGTTGTAACTTAGCACCTTCAAAACTAGGTTAAGTTGTAGGCTAACTTGTGCACAGTTGATGCAACCAGCCCCTGTGTTGTAATGGTTTTGTCTTATCTAAAAAATGCTGGGTTAAATATGGACAGAATCAGCAGTTTGGGTTGTTTTGACCCAGCAGTTGGGTTAAATTTTTAACCCAAACTTCTGGATAGTAACCCAACTGCTGGATCGAAACAACCCAATCGCTGGTTCTGTCCATATTTTACACAGTGTTGGGTTGTATTTAACCCAGCATTTTTTAGAGTGAAATGTTACCACTCAGTGAACTTACTAATTAAAAGCACAACTCTACAACCCACTGTGTCAAAGCTTCAAATTCTCTATGACTAACAAAGGATGTTGTTTGTATGTTTGCCCCCAGCTGAGCATAAAGTATGTATGCACATGTATGCCCGATGTATGCACATAAGTGATGGACCCTAGGGGAATATCCTGATGAGGAATGCTGGGAAACAGTGTTTACTCATTCTGGAAGGGGGGTTGCTTTTAACATCCTGTCTCCCATTTTTTCAACACCCAACACTGAGAGATCAGAAAGCCACTAGAGGTGTCTGCACTAGGTTTGATTTAGCAGGACCTTCTGCTCACCTCTCCAACCCTGGATGACCTTTAACCTGTTCATGCCCCTGACCTCTTGCATGTTTAATTTCCAACAGCTCACATAAACAGGCAAATATTGCTACAGTGGCTTTTGGGTGGTTTGGGATGTGCTCGTTCGGTATTTTTGTTAATTCAAATGGGTCATTTGAACTGTTTTAAAAGGCTTGCAAGAATATACAACGCATGTCTGTTGGTGGAAAAGAGGTTTGGAAAAACTGGAAGCTTATGGGTTCTTATGTAATTCTTTTCTAATTCAGTACACAGGCCGAGCCTATATTTCATTCTGTCATCAGCTGCTTGTTCCAAAGTCAGAGGTTGTAGCCAACATCGAAGCGCTACGTATACATTTTCCTTTATTGGTTCGAAATGACTCATAGTTACTTCTTTGATAAAATGTCTATAAAACACACATATACGACCTGCTGTGGAGAATAAACCAGTAAAACTCTTTTTTTCACTACTTCATCCATGATAAACTACTCATTTTTTCCTACTGCATCAGATATTTTAAGAGCAAACTAGCTTTCACAGAACATTTGTTTTCTTCTCCCATCTTCTTTTTTCAGTTTTCATTCTGTAGACTGAAGAGCTTAAACAAAAACTAGTCATTTACCCTGGCCTCCTCCATCCCTTTCTGGTTTTCCAATTGTAGTTTGTGACTATAGGAGGCTTTGACCTATAAAACCATCTCACTCTGGTCCTCAAGCCAGGTATGAAAGTCTGCAATGACTTCTCCTAGTTTCTTTATTACCTCAGCTCTTCTTCTAACTGATGTGCATAGCATATGCTGGCTCTGATCTAGATAGCATCTGCTCATTCTCTCTGTAGATTTGCTTACTTAGATTGAGAAACCTTCACATTCCTCAGAACTTTTCTTCCCTGCTGAGGTTGAGGTCTTTGTTGTATAGTCTTCAGCAGTGATGCTTCATGAAAAGAATCAAATTGCAGACGTCGCTCTGAATATCACTAGGTCTAGACAGCCCAAAATAGTTTGTAAAGGCCAAGATATAAAGAAAAACTCAAGTGTTTGGTGTCTGATTGTAGTCTATGATCTTAAAGCATCTCACAGGTCCCTTCGGGATAATAGCGCTTGGCAGGCTTAGTGTCTGGTTGCATTGCTAACAGAAGTATCACTATGTTGAAATCACATGTTACTTCTGCTACTGCGAGACTTTAAGCAGACTCCTTTTGGAATCCTCTACTGGTTGAAAAATTCTTGATTCACTGCCATCAAACAGTCCCTTAGTATTTAGTAGCAGCTTTTAACTAATCCCATGTTATTTTTTCCCCTCACACCTGTTATGCAATAACATATATATCTGTCTACACATAGTTGGACCATGCAGGGAGAGCAGTAAAGGACATCAGGTGAGGTATAAGGGTTAATGAGAACAATCTGGAAACCCCTGATGCTACTGTGAAAAGTCTAGGTCAGAGGTTCCCTAAGTCTTTACATCAGGCAGATGCTTTTATCCAAAGTGGCATTGCATTCCCATATTATTAGTTCACGCATTCCCAGGAAATCGAACCCATGACCTCAGTGTTGTTAGCGGCACACTTTACTGTTTAAGCTGCAGGAACATTTTTTCATGCTAGGAACCACACAGAGAGGTATAATAAATCTCAAGACCCACCATAAATGTTTTAGAACAATTTTTGAATAAAAAATATTTTTATGTATATTTTCCTTGCCATATTATTTCATTGGATAAGCTTACTTACTAGCCTACATTTCATCACATTTCCATAATGTGTATGGAAAGCTATAAAAATGAGGGCACGAACAAAGACATGACTGTGTATGCAAAAAAAAGAGAATATTTTTTGCTTGGTGGCACAGCAAGCATGAGCAGACATATGAATGTAGCTAATAATGCATTGACCTTGCAGTTCAATAAGTAAATGATAATGTTTATTCAGAAGCCACGCTGACATTAGAAGGATTTAAAAGGACAGTTCACCCAAAAATGAAAATGACCCCATGATTTACTCACCCTCAAACCATCCTAGGTATATATGACTTTCTTTTTTCAGATGAATACAGTCAAAGTTAAATTAAAAAATGTCCTTGCTCTTCCAAGCTTTATAATGGCAGTGAATGTAAGGGTTGAGATTCGAAGCCCAAAAAAGTGCATCCATCCATTACAAAAAGTGCTCCAAATGGCTCCAGAAGGTTAATAAAGGTAAAAGTTATACATTTGTGTAAGAAGAATGTCCATATTTAAAACTTTGTAAACCGTAATCTCTAGTTTCCGCTAACTGTCGTATCACAAGAGAGTGACAATCTAGCGGATGATGTAGGATGTAGGTGTAGCGTAAGCTCTGGTGAGAATATGCTAGTCTCGCAAGAACCAAGTTTTGTTTACAGGAGCGAAGGAAGCAAAGTATCCTTTGTTTAGCAAAAGAAAACCAGTCTTAACTTATATTGAAATCCTCCAACATTTTTCTTTACAAATCCTCATTTTGTACTTCTCAATCATGACCGGTGTTTTGTTTCGCTCTCTTCTCTACGATTCCGTGTTCGTCACTTCTTACCAAAGCTTACGCTATGTCTACGTCCTACGTCATTGGCTGGAATGCCACTCTCTCGTGAACCTGCGTACGAAAGTAAGCGGAAGCTAGAGATTATAGTTCATGAAATTTTAAATATGGATATTTTTCTTACACAAATGTATCGCTTCGCTTCTGAAGGCCTTTATTAACCCCCAGAGCCGTGTGGAGCACTTTTTATGATGGATGGATGCACTTTTTTCGGCTTCAAAATCTCAACCACCATTCACTGTCCTTATAAAGCTTGGAAGAGCCAGTATATTGTTTATATAACTCCGATTGTATTCATCTGAAAGAAGAAAGTCATATACACCTAGGATGGCTTGAGGGTGAGTAAATCATGGGATAATTTTCATTTTTGGGTGAACTATTCCTTTAAACTGCTAACTCCTGAGTTCGTGAATCCTTTCAAATGATTCAGTAAAATAACCGATTCATAAGAGTCATTTGTTATTGAATCGTCTTGCTATTGAAGTCTCGCTGTATTATTGTGTGCTGCAGCGCACAACCAAAACCACCTCTAAAAGCAAGAAACACTGCCGCATTCCGAGTCATATCAGAAAGATGTAAATACAAATTATGCCCAGCAGCGAACTTGTTTTTTATATTTCTGAAATGGCATGAATGCATCTGGCATGATGCAAAAGGCATGAATGCACTGGTTCTTCTCACACTCCGCCTGACCCACCAAAGTCGTGCCCCACAATTTGAAAAGCACTTGTATATAGTATAACAATCTTAAACAGGTGGCCGTGAAAAAAGGATAAAAGACAATAAAATTAGCTTGGATATGGACTTACTTTTACCTCACACATACCTTAGATGCACGTTACTTTGAGGCAGTATGCGTTATCCAATGATAATGAGCTTTACAAAAACAAGGTGTTGAGTTCATTCAGTATGTGCATACAGATTTAATGGGTTCCATCGTTTGTTTATTGACTCAAAGCGGCATGGCTCTCAAGCGAGTCCGACCCTACAGGGCCTCTGAGCAGGAGGCAGCAGCCGCTCATCATTCATTAGACATCCTGAAACTATTAGTCAAGACTATGTGGCAAATGAACTCAGCAGAATGTATTCCCAAGGACTTTTCACCTTGAGAAAAGGCGACTCAATTACTGTTAAAGTTTTTCCATCTCACTGAGTTAGCCTGTTTCCTGTAAGATTTTTTTAGACCTTCTAAGCTGTCTCCATCTCAATCTTGAATTACTCCTCAGCCTTTCAAAAGAACAACGGTGTAGTCACATGTCCTCAGGATACAATGCACAGACTCCTTTGTTGTTTTATTCAGCCCGTTTAACATTGTGGACCGGATGGTTTGAAGACAAAGCCACATCTTAGAGAACATTTAATATGTTCCAGTTATTCGTTTCAAAACATGCAGAAAAATGACAGGGTAAAGTCTAGCAACATTTTTTTTTTTTTTTTGCAAAACAATTATCTTTAAATGTATAGTCTGCATTAAACATACTATGTAAAGTCATGAATGGAATGTTGCGGGTTTCGTGGAATTCAACGTAACATGATCTGGAAAAGCAGGAAGAAGATGCCAAGCTCATAGAGTCTGCTTTTTAATTTACAACAGGACAATTTACTTTGGCTCATTGATAGAACAAAGCAACAAAATGCTGTTGAAGCGGAAAGGATCAAGATCTGTGTGAATTTATGGCAAAAATAGTTTAACAATAACATCTGCTGCTCACAGACAGGAAATCGTGGCTTTTCTGTGATTACACCAAAAACTCCCCTTGTTGTCTTTGAAGAGGAAAAGTGTTTCCCTTTTAAATTACAATCAATTACCCTGGGTCCACTTGTTTGTCTGCTTGTACACAGAGGGAATGGGAAGTCAAGGAACTACGTTAAAACAAGTGTTGCAATTACCATACAGCAAACTGTATTGCTGTGGGATCCTAAAAATCTTCATTAAGTCAATGCACAACTGTCAGTGCAAAGTATATTTTGCCTTTCCAAAAGGGATGATCAGATCCCTTAATGGATATTCCAGGTCTATCAGTGTCTTTCTAACTTTTCACCTGGATAATAAACACAACGGACAGTTAGATGAAGCCCAGCTGACACCTGCTCATGAGGGAGAAGGGGCAAGAAGATTTTGAGGCAAGCAAAGAGTTTGAGCAGTGTGAAATGGAAAATGAATGAAAAGATGATCAGATATTCCATATTTCGCCAGCTAAATTGCTACAAAAGAGACCAATAAAGAGAAAAACAGTCTGGAATGGAAGAGTCATGATGTTGAGACTCTCATTATTTCCATGATCTCTGGCTGCCTAGCTGGAGGCAACCCACTGACCTCAACCAGACTCCAATATTCTTACAATCTAATTATTAAAACAATATGTTCCTCCAATGCAAAGTTCTTAATATGCTTAACACGTCTGCCGTTCTTATACTGCATGCAATTGCACCATGGGCTTCAGTTCAGTTCAGAACAGTCAGTAGTTTTTCTTCCTTTGTGTTGGTGGATACTGATAGCTGCTCGTGGTTATTAGAAAAACAGAACATCTTCAATAGAAAAATGGTGAATACATCACCGTTGCACAAAATAAAACAATATTTGGTTTCAGAATACCTCAACTAACACCATATTTCACCAGCACTGATGGTTTTGTCATTGACACTGCCAGTGGAAAACCATATATTCGCATGAGGCCAATGAAACACATATGTGAATATATAACGGGAGAATGGTGAACACATTAACAATTGCCACAGGTTCCGGGAGCCAAAATATCCTGGGGATTCTTCAAAGTTTCAGAATACAATGGCTGCCCTCGGAATTGCATTAGCCCTCCAACCGCAAAACGTCAGCCGGTGCTCCTGAGGGTGACAGTTAATGCATCATGGAAAATCCTACAGTCAGAAGCTTCTCTGGTGAATCACTTTAGAGCCTGATTTCATTTTTTGAATATATGCTACAATATAAAGCATAAACAAACTCTCTTAGCTACTGAATTCCTTCAGTCCTTCACACCTGAAGGTCAATGTAGATAAAGCAAAGGGCAACCGTCCTGTTTAGAGAACGGTAATAAACCTCAGACAGCTCTGCCGCGTCCCACTGCGCCTCTCTTGTTACAGCTCCCAGATACTCTGCGTTTGGGTTTCCACCAGGCCTCAGGAGGACCTTGGAATTAAAGTTTCCTGGAGCCTCAGTCTACCTCAGCCGAGCAGAACCGTTCGGAACGCTCCAAACACACCAAGGAGAAAAAGAGCTTGCGTTTTTTGTTGCTCTGCTGACACGTCCTCAAAGTTTCAGACACAAAATCTGTGTTTGTTTTTTGTGGAAATCCTTTTGTTGAACGTCGAATGGTGTGTTGTATTGATTGCCAAGTATTATTGGAAGACTGACAGCTGCTTGATGCCCAACACATGGTTTGAAATCAAATACCCTCAAAGCCCAACATTCCACAGAAATGTGTATTTCGCAGGAACGGCCGTGTGGAAGATTTCTTTGTGCTGTGACCTGAGAAGTTGTATCACGAAAAACACAGGAAATATGTTGCAAGAAATGTTGTGTTTATGATTGGAGATCACTATCAAACAAGAGGAGATAGAGCCAAATAGAACTGCTGGAAGATGCACATTGCTAATTACTTCCCATAGGTACAAACTCCAAGGTTATTTTGAAAGGCTGTGCATAAATGAGGAGCATTCATGGGAGAGTAATGTACCGGGAGTTCCAGGTATTTTCAGTTCTTTGTATCTGTTTGTTTAGTTATCTACATGTCTCTATGGATATGTTCTCCATTACACTGGTCCTCATCACCATAACTGAACTATGAAAATAGAAACAGAGACAGCAAACCATATAAAGTGCACTCATGACAACATTAATGTTTTATCCATTATATCGGTCTGCATTCATATGATCAAAAGTACAGTAAAAACAGCAATATTGTGAAATATTATTATAATTAAAATAACATTTCTATTTTAATTTGTGATAGAAAAATCTGAAATAAAATCTTGCCTTGATAACTCTTGCCTTGCCTTGATCTTGCCTTGATAACTAACTGATTTTAAGAAGACTGAATTAAAAATAAAGTTATAAAGTAGTAAAAGTGTAAAAATAAAATCTACTTCAAAATATTAATATATGCTATAATAGTATAAAAATAATTCTAAAATAACCGACTATTATCAATGTTGAAAACAGTTTTGCTGCTTAATGTTTTTTAAATAGCCTATATAATAATGCTTAATTTCTAAATTCTGTGATGAATAGAAAGTTAAAAAGAACAGCATTATAATCTTTTGTAACATTATAATTGTAACATTTCATCAATTTATTGCATCTTTGCTGAATAAAAGTACTAAAGGGATAGTTCACCCAAAAATGAAAATTCTGTCATTAATTACTCACCCTCATGTCATTCCAAACTCGTAAGACCTTCGTCCATTTTCAGAACACAAATTAAGATATTTTTGATGAAATCCGAGAGCTTTCTGACCCTCCATAGACAGCAACGCAACTGACACGTTCAAGGCCTAAAGGTAGAAAAGTCATCGTTAAAATAGTCCATGTAACATCAGTGGTTCAACCTTAATTTTATTAAGCTACGAGATTACTTTTTGTGTGCAAAGAAAATGAAAATAACGACTTTAACAATTTCTTCTCTTCTGTGGTACTGTTGTGAACATGTGTCGAAGACTGACACGGAAGAGAAGAAATAGTTAAATAAAGTCATTATTTTTGTTTTCTTTGCGCACAAAAAGTATTCTCGTAGCTTCATAAAATGAAGGTTGAACCACTGATGTCACATGGACTATTTTAACAAAATCCTTCATTTTAAAATACAAGGCAGAGCATGCTGCTCATCTAATATTAGTATTGAATGTTGAATAGCATCTCATCTGTTATACACACCAGCATCTGGTTTTAATTTAACAACATGACAGCTGATAACTTTAACTGAATGAAAGAGAAATATGGGGCATAATGAAAAATAAAACATTTGAATGAGCCACTAAGCCACACGCCAGTTTGAAACTCTTACCACAAAAAGGCAAGGAAATGAAACATGACAGTTATTTACTCATCATCTAGGCTGATGAATGTGTGGGAAATGTCAAGTCTTTTTCATGAAAGCAACATGCTTCATTTACTGCCTTTCATGCTCTTTCCCCAGTCATATTTTTATAGACTTTGAGGTACATTTCAATCCAGGCACCGTGAAGATGTGTCATGCGCAGGCAGAGCGAGGTGTAAGCAGTAGACTGCAGATGGGGGTCATGCCATAAAAAGCAGGATCTGTGAAGGGGAAGAGGAGGATGAGGAAGAGCAGAACTCCCAGCTGGTAGGAGAGCAGGATCACAGGCCTCTGCGGGTGCTGTAAAACTGAGCCAATGGCAGGAAAACCCATCTGGTTGCAAAACGAGTGGCACAACACGGGTCCCACCAGATGCCCTGGGTCATTAAGATATTGAAATCTAAGGTGAGATGCAAGCTAGACAACACTGTCTTCATAAATGTCATTAATACTCACCTGTCCTTATGAATATGAAGGCAGTGTAAGCTCCAAAAACGTAAGTATAAATGAACTGGAAAGCTGAAAGATAGCATTTAATTAAGTCTTAGCTGAGACAATGCCAAATGTATGACTTTTAAATGCATTTACCAGCACAAATTAGGATCTCAAACACAGTGTCTTGTCCAAAACGAAGCTGTTCAAAGATATGATGGAAATGGGCTGTGTGGGACATAAAGCACACAGTAAAGTCGTCAAAACAAGTCATGGAAAATCCAACATTCTCTGACACGCTGAGCTTTTAAATATCTCTGAACAATACCTCTTTAAAAAACCATACACAATACTGGCATATTCACTGCTCATTATCAGAGCTTGACAGCGCCATCTGCTGAAAGGACAACATTATAATCTTGCTATTTTAACATACCCACACCAAAGAAGAGCGGATTTATGAAGATGGCAGCTGTTATGAAAATATATATTAATTGTTCATACTAACTCAAGCCTGTTTTGACATCATTAAAAAGTCCTCTTGGGCTCTCAATTGCCAGCTGGGTCAGAGGTCGAAGAAAAAGAAAAAAAAAAGAGAGGGGGAAAAAACAGTTTTTTGTTTAGTGCTTGCTTAATCGTTATCGGTAGTATAGTTTTTTTTTTTTTTTTTTTTTTTTTTTTTTTTTTTTTT